>ML789176.1:45570-63597 GCA_009831015.1 Picea engelmannii | reverse complement strand
AAGAGGCTTATTATCTGAAATTGTCTCTTTTTCAAGGCGTTGAGTACTTTTCCTGAGGTTTTTCTATGCTATATTGATGTTTGGTTCTTAACATAAGCAAGGACTATGCACTACACCTCTAATGTCTACAATACCATTGGAAAGCATATCCATGGACTTTGTTGGGGGTTTTCCTATGACAATATGAGAGCATGAATACATGTGCATGGTAGTAGACAAGTTCAACAAGATGTGTATTTTGATGGCTTGTAAGAAGACCATCAAAGAACAAGAATATGGAAGTTAGTTATTTGAAAGTGTTAGGGTGTACTTTGGGGTTCAAAGGAGAATCATTTTTGGTAATGATACTACATGCCTCAATGTATTTTGAACTTCATTATCGGACAAGTTGGATACTAAACTGAAGAGATTAATTTCCTTTCATTGACACACTCGTGGATAGATAGAGCCAATGAATATGACTTTCATTAATATTTTGAGAGGTTATAATTAAAAGCATCCAAGTACTTGGGATGAAATTTTGGCTTACATACAACATTCTTATAATACAGTTGTCCACACTTCCATTGGTAAGTCTTGTCTGAAATTTGTTTTGGATGTTTTTCACCATCACCATTGGATATTGTATATGGGTGGCATGAAGCAAGGGAAACAACCTCAAGTGATGCATTGAAGGTACAAATGTTCATATACATGATAAGGGAAATATTGTATAGTTTCAATAGAAACTACAGAAGTCCCATGAAAAATACAAGACCATGCATTATAAACACACAAGTGGGAAGACTTTCCAAGTAGGAGACAAAGTTTGGTTGAACCTTAATAAGGAAATTTTACAAGGACTAGGAAGAAATATCAAATCCTCAATATATGGGCCTTTTGAAATATTGGATAAAGTAAGAACCAAATCTTATGGAATCAATATTACACCATATATTCACATTTAATAAGTAGTAAATGTAGAGAAATTGAAACTCTATGACCCATCCATGCTCTGTGAGGATGAAGAAAGCTAAGTCTTACCTTCTATTCAAGATTTAGAATCAGATGCTCAATAAAATTTACTAAATATCGCAATTTTGAAAAAGAAGATCAAAATGGCCAAAAGGAATCAACAATAACTTTGACAAGTGGGACTGAAGGGTCAACTACAAGTCAATACCAAATGGTACTCCAATGAGAAAGCTAAGGAATTGTTTTCTAGTTTCCTTCAAAACTAAAGCTTTTGGAGAAAAAAATCCTTCAAAAGTGGGGAAGAATTATCCAAAATGGATCTATATAGGTACCATATAAATTTATTGATGATATGTATGGGGAAGAATAGATTCTATGAAATCTCAAAGGTGGGGTTGATCTTTTCAAATACAGGTTATCAACTTTCGACACTTTTTTGGGCCTAGTACTAGATTAGGTTTCCCATAGGATAACCTCATCAAAGAAAAAAATTGTTTTCATCATTGAGATATTTCCAACAAGATATTATGCACCTAAAATGGAGTTCGCGTGCAAAATTTATGGCCTCAACAGTCCCCACATCTTTAGGTGGTGACCATGTCAAATCACCATAACTTGAATATGGGGAGTTAGTAACATGCAGGAATCCACTAGAGACTTATAGAACCATCATGGAGGTTATATGGGGGTTTTAAAACCCCAAACCTAACCTTGATTCTAGTTATAAAACACATAACATAATGGGGGAAAAGGGTTCGCTTTTTCACCAGCCACTAGTTTTTTCTTAGTATGAGTAGGAGTGTGGAGGAGATACTATTATAGTAGAGAGATGAAGCATATTACAGAGGGATAAAGAAGACGATATTGTGTCTTATAGCATCATAGTGAGCTTGAGAAAATTTGTAATCTATATTGTAATCTCCATAATATAAGAAGACAAAAGGCTCAATCCTTCATTGAATGTTGTTTTTCCTATATGGGTTTCGAGGGTAAATATTTGTGTTCCATTGTGTGGTTTTCTCATTTGTAGTCTATTTCATATGTTGTGGTGGTTAAATATTTGAATAGTGAGTTTTTATTTTTGTTAAAGCATTAAAAATAAAAATGATAGTTGCATAGTCGAGCATATGCTCACTTATATAGTTGGTTTAAGTTTAGATCTATTTTCATGAGTTGACCATTGGAATATCCAAGGTAAGTTATAGACCATGCCTTCTTGCATGGGTTTTAGAGTTTTCTACATTTCTTCCAACCACTCCATTTTTGTGTTCACTCTTTCAACATCTTGGGATGTCCATTCATTTTCTCCTTTGAGTTCATTTCAATCTCCCATGTACTTTTTGTATGTCTCACATAGGAATTAATAGATTCCATTATACTAGAGTTAATCCCCAAAGGGAACTAGCTATTTTTTGGCTTTTTGAGACATGGTAGTTTGGTGTGAAAGGAGGTCACGTATCCTTGCATTATATTTCAAGATAAATTCATAGAGATTTTACTTACATGTCTTGAGTTGATAAAATGAAGTAGGTTGGGCATCAAGCCAGTGGGTTTATCCTTGCTTGGATGCTTCTTACATTATCCTAGTTTTGAAAATTTAACTACTTGTTTTCACGACAATGCCACTTTAGGAAATGATCCCTAATGATATTTTGAAATCATCCCACTTCTTATCTAATCTGGTTACATTTTTTTCTCCCCAAAGAGTGCCTGCAATGAAGATAGTATCCTCTCCATTCATCATGTCATTGAAGGTGGGTAGTTAGAAAGGGTCAAAGTTGCACTTATTTACCTTCATGGCAGAGTTCATGGTCTTATTTTTTGTATGATTGGTTGCAAGTCTCTTTAGAAGGTTTCCTTGATTATTTATTATTATTGGGTTGGGGGTTCATACGTCTATAGGTTCTTCCTCATTATTATTCCTCTTCCTCCTTCATTACTTATGTCTCCAAACTGTATGCATCTTAATTCTCTCTCAAACAAGATGAATATCAATTCATCCTTTTCAATATCAATTGTAATTCTTCTTCAAACAAACATGATGTATGTTTTGTTCTTATAGGTGATGTGTTATTAGGGTGGACAAGGATTGGGACCTCCTTGGAATACTCAATAAGTACATTCAAGTTATAATGATACCGAATAAAGTTGTTCCTTCACTAGTTACACTTAATATGAACCAAATAGGTTGCACACTACTAGGAATGTTTGGCTCTATGATAGACCCGAGGTCTATATAAGGTATGCAACATTGGAATGATGTAGTCTAGTGCAATGGCATATTCAACCTTCCAGAAGAATGGATAAAAGGTGTCACGGAAGGAACGCATGATAGTTTCCATGTAAATAATGTGAATAATATTAAATATTTAGTGGGGGTAAGGATTATGTTATTTATCCTTAAATCATATTCATTCAAACTAAAATAAATAATAACAAGCGCATTAAATAAAACAAGACACAACTCATCCAGATACATCACAAACACATATACATGAGTAAGACTATTCTCCATTGTATTAGTAGACTAATCATTACATAACAACTCGGGTCTAGAATTCATAACAAAGAATAAGTCCCACACTAACTCCAACAACACATATTCAAATAACTAACAACCTTTCTCAGATACATTACAATCCTCATATATATAGGAAACTGAGTTGGTTACATAAGAATCCTGAATATATTAGACAATTTTCCAGCTATAACCCACTCATACAAAAGGATTTGTGCATTTATAAGCATAAATAGAGGTTTAGAGAGACTAGGCACAAAATATGTATAAGGAAACTCCTTGGACTTTGCCTACGTAGGATTTTATGGATCCGTGTACTTTGGCTTTGCAACTTTTGGTCCTCTACTAATTCATCTTATGTTGACCTCATATCTCCGCTAGCACTTAGACAAAACTAGGCCATAACATGCATGACACTTGAGGAAACTACCTTAATAACTACAAAATGGTCTCGAAGTGTTCCCACCTACATAGTGTGTTCTCGGCTACTAGGATTTAGTCCAGAAGAAATTAAGTGAAGTACCCTAGATACAAAATATGGAAAAGTGTCAATGATTTCCCTATGTGAGAATACAAGCTTGGGAGTCAAAGGAAAACCTCATTGGTATGAGACCACACCAAAATGTTATGGAATAGTGAAGGGATTGGTTCAAATTAGGAATTCTCCCTAAAATATTTATTTACTAGGAATGTACTTGTGACAACCATTAACTCAACTCAGAAATAAAACATTTGGAAATTAAGATAAATAAATCAAAGAAGTCAATGCATCATTTACACCATGAAATCACTTAATATCTCATATTTAAGAGGAAATAGAAAATCATCTATTACATTCATGATTAATAAGCATAAGTAAAGCATTGTATCCATGAAGATAACCATATATGAAAATATAATCAATTAAATGAAAATTATACCTCAACCTATAACAGTAATAACAATATCTAATTTATAGTCACATCTAGCCAAATGTCAAATAAACATAGAAGACACTTTTGTTTTTGAGACAAGGGATTGTAATTACTTAGTGATTTCATTGCTTAATCTACTAAAACTTCATATATCTAACCAATTTGAACTATGCTCAAGTTGAAGCCCAATAATATAGTTAACTTTATTTTTTAAATACTTTAATAATATTTTCCTAGCATGGAATCGTAAGGTAGCCATTAGAAACTATATCACAAAGACAATATTAACCACTATAATAATAACACTCCAACTTAATTTTGACTTGAATAGATTAGAAAAAAACACCATAATGACGTAGTTTAAATGTTCTACCTTTTGGCATTTTCTAGGCATATTTTCCTACCAATTTTTCCCGAAATCCAACCAAAAATTGTTGAAATTGCAGATTTGATTTGTTGGGATTGTATAATCCAATTGCTCCGGAGTTTTTTCATGGAACTAAATCAATTTATGCATTAAAAAAACAATTTAACGAAAAAATATGATTTTACCAAGAATTGTATAACCGAATTTTGGTGATGGTTACAGAAAAAGGCCAAAAAATAGAATGTTTAAACTATTCCTAACAAAAATTTTCAACCCAAGATTTATTTCGCTATGTGATCCATGGATGACTTTGTGGAAATCCTAGCCCTTCCATAGCTCTCCCTTCCCCTTCATTCTCACATCCATGGTTGAAGTGGATTTGGATACCCATCTGGACTTTGATGCATATGCAGAAGCGTTTAGGAAGCTTGTTGGCATATTATGGAAACCCTCCTCTTGCCCCATTCATTCCCAATTCGTGAAGAAGCTCAATTATCTCCCTGAGATCATGATTCCACGCATAGTTGTTCGCTGCAAAGCCCTAGCTTGTGTTTCCAAAGGACTCATAGGGAAATTTACAGGACTTTGGCCCATCCCCAATAAGTCAATCTTTGGATTTTTGTGGAACTAGAATCCCCTCATCAAAGGTAGATTGAACCATTTTTATGTGATAAGGGTTTTTGCACCTTATTCTTTGAACACAAAGAGGATAAGGATCTTATTTTTCAAAGTGGGCCTTATTTATTCAAATCAAGGGATCTGTATCTAAACCAGTGGACACCAGATTTTGATCTGAGTGTGGAATTCCCTCTACAATCCCTATCTAGATCTGACTCTCACGTCTCCCCCTCCATTGTTGGGGTGATGATGTCCTGAAACGCATAGGTAATTCACTGGGTAAATATATTGATAAATATGAACCTAAGGCATCAATGTATGCATGTGCTTAGATTTTTGTAGAAGTATATCTAGAAAAGGGTTTTCCATAAGAAATCAAGATTTTGCTCGATGATTGGACTCATGTCAAGAAGCTAGATTGTGAGAAATTTCCCTTTAAATGCAAGACCTGTCACGAGTATGGTCACTTTACTCGAAATTTATCAATAATAAACAAGAATAGACCACCACATGAGAATAACCAATGGAGGAATGATAGTAAGTTTGAATGAAATCTAACACAGGGAGAAAAAATTCCATAGACCCTGTAAACCCTCCTGCCCAAAACCCTCCTCTAGAAGCAAGCATAAAAAATAATAGAAACAATCCAGGGAGCCCAAAAAAGAAAAATCTGGAAGAAGAGCATATTGTATCAAACATAGGAAGAGAAGACAAATAAACCATCGACCCCAAGCCAAGTTCCTCAAGCACAACCCCCCCTAGGAAGATCCTCAAGATCAGAAAGAAGAAAGGGATTTAGAATAGGATGAGAGAACCAAGGGAATTCCAAATGCAAATGAATAACCAGCCATAGTGGAAAGTGCACCTCCAAAGGGAAAATATTGGAAACTCCCTGAAGAGGGGGGAATCCTAACTCAAAGAACCCAAAAATTAGGAAGAAGAACAAACAAATATTTAAGAGAAGAAGGAGTTAAAAAGGAGAAATACCTAGGAAGGAAATACTCCATATAAAGTTCCTTTAGCAACATGGGCATAAAAGGAAATATCAAAGGGATAGACTCTTACCCCCTCCCTCGTCTAGTGTGGACGGGCTTCTTCAACTCAAAAATGATGAAGATTCTCTCCTAGAATTATAGAGGCTTCGACAACAAAGTCAAGGTAGAATCCCAAAGAGACCTTATCAAATATGAGAATCCCTCTGTAATTATATCTTATGTAATTATCCTCGAGGAAACTAAAATGGAGGAAACAACAGCTTTACGAATTGGGAAAAAAACAATGCAAAACAACAATGGACTAGCTAAAATCTCAATCAGGGCATGTGGAGGTATCATGACTTTATGGGACACAACACAGCTTGACCTTGAGGTAAATGTTTTCTCAAATAATTGGTTACTTATAGTTTTTCGCAGTAAGGAGATGGGGCTTAAATTTTCCATTATCAATATTTGCATGCCAAATAGATATATGGATAAAGTTGATTGTTGGTGATCCATGCTTTCCTACAAGGAAAATCTAGATCTTACAACATGTATAGTAGTTGGTGATTTTAACACAATACTGTAGAACTATGAAAAGAGAGGAGGAAATTGTGTCAGAGACCCAATGTGAGAATTGATGGACGATCTTATATCCAACTGGGATATCTTTGATGTCAAACCCCCTAAGTGTAAGTTCACATGGAGAAACAAGTGATCCGGTCTCGGCCACATTGAAGCTCGATTAGACCGCTTCCTCCTTCATAGTAACTTCCTTCTTCTCCCCCTCACCATCTCATCCAACATCATCTCATATACCATCTTTAACCTAAATCCCATATCCCTTACCCTACCCCCTCCAAAAAAAAACAAATCTTTTACCCCATCCCTTTCCTCTTTAACCCCTTATGGATTCACAATGCCATGAACATTTCAATTGTTAAAGAAGCCTGGAAAACTCACATTCAAGGCTCTCCAAATTATGTATTGGAATGCAAATTTCTAGCTGTAAAATCAACATTAAAATCTTTTGAAAAACAATCATATTCCCCTCCAAACCAAGAAAGATCTAAGAGAATTATGGATATGGAAACTCTTCAACAATAAATGGAAGAACATGAAGTAACAGAGAGTCCTTTAGAAAAGGAAAGGGAATCTTACCAAAAACTACATGTGGCTTTATCCAAGGAAGAAGAAGATTGGAGACTTAAATAAAGAATCTTATGGCTTAAATTAGGAGATGCAAATACAACATACTTCCACAAGCAATCACAGCAGAGACGTCAAAAAACACAATGCAAAAAATCCAATTGAACTTAGGACAATCACCAAAGATTTTTCCCAAATTAAGGATGCAATAGCCACTCATTATGAAAATATTTACACATAGGACTAGGAGGAAGAAAAATAAGGTAGTCAGCATGCACTATTGAAAAACATTCCAACTTGCATCATAGAGGTAGAGAATGAAGCCCTTCTCTGAGAAATTAGTGAAGAAGAAATTTTCCAAGATATTTGGGGTTTGGGTCAAGACAAGGAACCCAGGCTAGATGGATTCTCCATCCACTTCTTCAAATTATTTTGGGAGACAATTAAATATGATCTGAAGAGAATGCTAAATTATACTCTAAGGAATAAAAAAGTGGGAAGAGAAAAAAAACTCAACCTTTCTATCTCTTATTCCAAAAGGAATCCAACCCGTATAAATTCACCAAGTTCAGACCCATCTCAATTTTCAACTTATCCTACAAAATTCTAACAAAAATAATTTCTAGCATAATCAAACCGCTTCTTTGCAAGTTAATTCAGAAAACCAAGGGGGATTCATGGAAAATAGGCATATTATTGACAACATTGTCCTTGTTCAAGAATCCATATATGTCAATCGGTGCAATAAAGAAAGAGGAATGGTCACAAATATAGATATGGCAATCTCCTTTGACCAAGTTAAAGACTCCTTCATATTCTCAATACTACAAAAATTTGGGTTTTCAATGGACTTTGTAGAATGGTTTCGAGCATGTAATGGCCCACCTGGTATTTCTCCAATGATCAATGGTCTTCCAACCCATTTATGTCAATCCAGTAAGGGTCTGAGGAAGGGATGTCCCCTCTCACCATCTCTTTACATTTTAATGGATGAGTCTCTTAGAAGAAAATTGGAATATGAGCATCGCTTGGGCCACCTCCCAATCCTACAGCTATCTCGAGGTGTTAAGGATATCAACCACTTTCAATTCATAGACGACGCCCTCCTCCTCAATGTCGCATCTGCTATAATTTCTAGAATATTTATGGAATTTTTGGATCAGTTTCTAGCATCCTTTGGAGGTAAAATTAATAAAATGAAGAGTCATATCTATGGACGGAACTTGACAGGACACCTTCAATCAGAAATATCCAGGGTTCTTGGATTTCAAGTGGTAGAAAATTGGTCTTCATTCAAGTATTTGGGCATGTCAATTTCTCTGAAGTAACCCTCGTCTCAGGTATGGAATGAGGTTCTTGGAAAAATCTTTAAAAAAATCCAAATTTGGGGGCTCGTTGGCTCAACCCCATAGCTAAAATTGTCTTAACAAAGGTTTTACTTTCTTCTCTAACCATTTCTAAATGTATAGCTATGATAGCTCCCAAAGGAGTTTAAATTAGGGAAAATATATAGAAGCATTCAAATTTTTTTTTGGGAAGGGGGGGAAACCGACATAAAAAAGTTTCATATAATTAATTAGCACACTATATGCCATCCCTTCGATAGAGTAGGTGTTCATTACTTCTTGTTTGTGCATGGTTTGTGATACCCAGGGTTTAGTTTGACCGTGACCAAAAAAATCCTCAATACACCGGCCCTTTCCGCATCTCCTGCTTGCGCAGATGAAGTCTCACCCGAGGTATACATTGGCGCTACAAGAACCAGGTTTTTGCAGCAGTAAGGGAAAGGGAGGTTGATGCATGATTCATTCTTCCTAATATTAACTTATGTATGTTCATGTTTATTACCTAAATTATCACAGCCATACATGAACATTCTAGCATAACCAATTCATAGACTAAATTCATTCTGCGAATTATATCATCATTCATGAATACATAAAGACAAGTAAGAACATAAGACACAATATTCTTTCTAAACTCTTTCTTTATTCATATTCTAGCCAACTATTACATTCATGATTCTTCCATAACCTTAATTCTCTTCCATTCGCACACTCTCACCCTTACATATGCATATCTCTATATATCTCTCTCTATATCTGTGTGATTGTCTCTCTCGATATCTATGTGCATCTCTCTCTATACCAATCCTGTTACATATTTATACCCAAAAATATAGGGTTTCAAGTTCTATTCTTGTCTATCCCAAAATTACCCATTACAATGCATGGCATAGCCAACTTCAGTTAATTGGACATTTACCTTCTTCTACTTCTTGTACTTTATACATCTTTTGTGTTGTTATTGTATTTCTGGAAATTCTCACTATCGTTGTTTGCACTTCCTTTTCTTGCTCTCTTTCTTTATCCTTCTGTCTTTATGCTTCATTTCCTTGCTCTCTTGCTTTATCCTTTCTTCTTTACGCTATCTTCATCCTTCACATTCTTTTGCACCCTTTCTATCTTCTGTGTGAGTCCCTCTTTCTACGTGAGTCCTTCCTTTTGCACGCTTCCTTCATACTTAGATTCTTCCCAAAATTATATCCAAAACTACATGTCCAACATGCCCCCAACACTCACCTATGGCTCGTCTTGATCCACTCAGGCATACCATGTGTTCTTCCATGCTGCAATGAATTGTTACATGGAAGCCTTAGCCGCTTCGACCACTGCGATAACGGTGGCCTCTTTGGCGATGATCTCCCCGGTGGCCTGCTCAGTCAATTCGTGCAATTTATTATCTGTATCAGCCACAACCTTCTTGACTTTCTCCTGGACAGTGGTCAAATATCCAATAATATTGACCGCTTCCTCCTTCCTAGATCCAAGTCTTTGCTGCAACACCTTATTTGGTCCCTCAGTCACTCTACTTCAACGTATGCTTGGTATTGCACCAAAATGGACACCGTGTGTTCGATCGGTGGTAATGTTGTTTCCTTTTCAATTTCCTCATTGGCATGTTCTTGTGTTGATCACAGTTTTGCCTCTATGCCCTACATTTTTGGGTCCACAATGAGTTCTTCCTAGACTTTGGTGCTTTCCTCGCAAATCCATGCACAATCATATTCAAAATTCTTAATCATGGAAACTGTTATTGTTGTCGTCTGCAATCTACCCTCGCACACCTCAGGTTGTGTGACTAGTGTGGTTTGTTGTTGGAGATCCTAGACCTACTCTCAGAATATCTTCATAACATCCCCAATTTTCAACAATTTTTCCTCCATGGCGACCTCAACAACCGAGGGGCCTTAAGTAACTTTCTTGTATAACTTTTGGACAATGGCCTAGGTCCTTTGTAAAATAGCATCCGCGTCATCATTCTCCTTTTGGGATTTCATTTCCCTTTCTTATGCACTCTCTTGGGTCTTCATAATTTCTTCCAATATGTCTTCCAGTTCTTTCTTTTTCCACATGGCCATATCATACTATGTATGTATTTGGGAACTTTTGTCCCTTAATTTGACTAAGTATTGGTGTGCAGTGTCACCTCGATGTTGTATATCCTGTACAAACTGCGCTTGGAGTTTCTCTTTCCTGTGAATGGGTAAGCTTGAGACCATGATATTAAGTTGGCCTAATGCCATAAGTTGTTCTTACACTTCCCCTGCTGGAAACTCCAGCGCAGCTGCCTCAAGTTGTATAGTGTGATACTCCCACAAGGGTTGGACTAGAGCTTCCTTCTCACCCACCTCAATTGTCCTATGTGTTGTGGATGGGCCATCCCTTGTCTTAGGGTCTTTCACCACACATGATGTTTCTAACAACCGTTGCGGGACTTCCAACTGATTTTGTACCTTATTCTAGTGATATTCATACGTTGTCGCATCTTCCCCCCATAGATCTTCAGTGGAATAGCAGATCAAGTCCCCAATACGCTCCATATCATCATTAGCCAAAATGAAAAAGGAATATTTTCCATTTTCTTTTTATTTCTTTCATGCTCCCCATGTGTTCTCTGGCATCCCTCTGGGATATTGATCTTTCCTTTTGAGGACAACTTCAGGGACTTTTGTTTTGTCTAGGTGTTTTTCCACACGATTTGTGCATCTTTGATAATATTCCTCCTCACTTTGGTATTTATCTTTGTCCTTCCAGGAGGATTGTGGCTTTTAAGTTGGGTTCATCCAGTAATCCTCCCATTCATTGATGATGGCATTCACCTCTTCCATTGTTAGCCAATAATTGCTTGGTAATTCCTATCACGTAGGATCCTTCTTAGCTTGCACATAAAGATGGTGCATGCCTACTCTGAACCGCGCAACATATAGGTAGGTGATAATGGCTTCCATGGGAATCCATATTGTATTCCTACCACTTTCGTGATTAACTATAAATATGAGTAAAAAACAATGTTGGTATTTGTCTACCGTCACTTTATGGTGTAATGTCATAAGTTGGTGTATCTAGCAGCATAGGGACTGTGACCTGAAACTCGCATGCACTAGTAGAATGTAGGCTCCTACCATCCGACCAACGCAATAAGAATAAGGATCCACGTGTAATGAAATTTCATGCCTTTTCCTAGGCTTATGTGCAGTATTGCAAAAATTTATTTATGAGGAAAGTTTCCCAGTTCATCTGCTTGCCTTCCTTGCATCTCTTTGTGGTGGTGATGACATCTTCTAGGACCTCCTCCTTTCGATATTTACACAATAAATTACAATCCAAAACCTACATCATGAACTTGACCTCCGGGTCATTGATTCTCTTTACATCTAGACCGTGTTTTCCTTGGAATGTATTGTAATTGTCTTTGATGGTATTAGAGAGGGCTCTCTCGCCCATTTTGATAAATAGTAAATTCAGGTCTTCGCCTTCCTTGCTCAACCCTGTAATGCACGCCAAACTGGGGGATCTAGCCAAAGTGTTCCCCCATGGACACAACTAAGCAATACCTTGACACAGGCATTGATTTTGGTACTCTATCTGAAATGTGGAATTTTGAACAACTTAAGTATCTCGGATTTCTCTAGACCTGATGCCCATGCTTGCACTTCCACCTACTTTTTTCCTGTAGCGAGGTCTATCTTTGTGCATAAATATTGATCCCTAGACAACTCAGGGAACTTATGCATTTTTGTGATGTCATGATCCACAAACTTCAAGTAATTGGCCACCTTGTCGAGCATGTCCTCATCTTTCCTAACACCCTTCAAGACGGGTGCTATGGGTAATGGATATTTGTCATTTGAAGGTACTGTGATTAAGGGTGCGTCATCTGTCCTCAAAGAAAAATAATCTATGTAAAAAAATTGTGTAGGTGTTGGGGGCGAAGGTCTGGGCACTTCTTCTACCTCAACCTCTAATGGTTTCTTCAACCATTGTCTTACTGCACTAAATTGAGCTCCTATTTGTGATGGTGCAATTTCTAATATATGTTGAGCTTGTGAATGAACTCTCTATCTTTGTGTGAGTCATTGTAACTTGTCCTGGTCCACTCTACTCTGTTCTCTCAGGATTGCATGAAAAATATAACTTAGAAATTCCTTCCCACTTAGTTTATGGTGTGTTCTTTCCAAGTAGACTTGTCTTATCTTGACTTAACTACCTTGTCCAATCTGGCATTGAAGTGGGTAATCGGTTAACTAAATACTCTTTAAATTCCAAATCCGCTTTATGATCCTCCTTACGTACTATTGATCACTCCAAGATTTTCGATGGATTTTTGGATTTAATGTTGCTATAGTGATTTAATGACCCGTCACGCCATCTGTCCAATTGTCTTTTAGATGCCTGATTGTATTTAATGGTCTTTTCGTGTCACCCTACATAGTAATGTATTTCTCGTCACAAGCGGGCCTATCGCTATCTTCTCATGGAACTTTGACACAGTGTTCACTTCGTGTAAATTATCAATCCAACTACGTAAGTTTTGATAACGTGGGATTATGCTTACTCTCTTCCTTTCTCCTATCACTAATTCATTATGGGTTTTCCCTTTTCTACTTTTTATGTGGTTTTTCTTGTTTTTCTTGCTACTATGGTACATCTACTATAATACAAGGGTTTTTGTGTTGCATAGGTCACTGCACAGATGATCAACTATCTTTGTAGAGATTCAACTGACTTCCATTCACCATTACATCCAAGTTCTATCCATCCAAGGTTCCCAACTATGCAACACCTATCTCTGTTATCTATTGGATCACATACAGCCCTAACCAGTGCATGTGAAACTTCCCTAGGTGTTGTAGATATTTATTTTTATAGAGAAGTACCAAGTCACCGAATTGGAATTTTTTGGGCTTAATATTTCGATCATGTCAGGCCTTCTCTCTGGGTTTCTTCACCTATTGATGGAATTCGTTCAAAAACCTATCCTCCTCGAGCTGGACTAACTGTGCCAATATCTCCTCTATTTCACCTACGTCTGAAAGCTCAGTGTTGGCTACAATGCATAGACTAAGTAAAATGAACTCCATTGGAATTACTACTTATTTTCCATATACCAACTGGAACGGTGCCATCCCCATCATCTTCTTACTTGTATTTATGTATGCCCATAGTATCGCAGGGATACGTAAGTTCCAATCATCTCTTCCAACATTGCATATCTTGATCAATGCATTCTCCAAACTTTTATTGAAATATTATACCGTGTCATTAGCTTGAGTGTGATATGGTGTACTTTTATGATGATGAATCTTAAATTTATGAGTTAATGCAGCAATGCTTTGGTTAATAAAGTGTGTACCTTGGTCTGTAAGTAGTATGAGTGGACATCTGAACCCAATGACTACATTCTAAAATAGAAACTGCACAATAGTCTCTACAGTGCAATCAACAACCGGTGTTGCTTCTACCCACCTAGTTAAATACTCAGTCGTGGTGATAACGTAAATTGCTTATGATCTCCTTGCCTGTGGGTTGATAGGACCCAGAAAATAAATATCCCACTTATCAAATGCTTTCAACGTAACTTGTGGATTTAATGGAACTTCTTTGTGTCGAGATGGTTTACCCACTCTTTTGCATACATCTCATAAGTGACAATACTCCTTTGCATCCTTGAATCATGTAGGCCACTAAAGCCCTACGCATAGAATATTATATGTCGTTGATTTTCCAGTGTAATGTCCTCCTGTAATCCTGATGTGTGTTTCCTCCAATATGGTTGTTCTTTCATGTTCCACTATGTAGCGCCTCAAGATTCTATCTGACCCTAAATTATACAAGTTCCTTGCAATTAGTTGATAGTCTATTTCCTTGACTACTAATTGTTTCTTCTGTGCCACCGTCATGTCAGAGGGATCCACACCTATAAGTAGAAACTCCATAATGTCCTTGAAATAATCATATACCATCCTGACTGCAAATAATTGTACATCCAGGAAATTTTCATCCAAATTATGTGAATCCTCTCCTACCAAGATCTGTGAGAGATGATCTGGTCCTGCATTCAGTTTCACGGGTTTTACGATGACCTTAAAATCATATTCTTGAAATAGTAATAGCCATATGCATATTCTACCTCCTAAGACAGGCCTATTGAATAAGTATTTTAATGCAAAATGGTTTGTGTACATCTTCAAGTGAGACCCAAGTAGGTAGTGTCTGAACTTCTAGAGCACATAGACCATGACTAGGCCTTCCCTTTTTGTAGTCGTATAATTTTTTTCAGACATAGATAGTTTCCTACATGCAAATGCAATCGAATGATCGATTGTTCCTTTGCCTGGTTGTGATAGTACTTCACATATTGCAATGGATGATTCATCAACATGAATTGTTGGGCACAGGCCAACTTTGAGGGAAAGGAATGACATGGGAGGTGAATGCGCATGCAAACAAGGATTGCTAGTAGATCCTGCCAAGATTGCAATGATTGTCAATTTACCACCACCGAAATCAGTACAACAACTGAGAGAAACATTGGGACACACATGCTACTAAAGGAAATTCATAAAAGGGTATGCGCAAATCACAGCATCGATGGAGAAATTTTTGAGGAAAGATAGTAAATTTCAGTGGAATGAGGACTATTAGTAAGGATTGGGCACTTTAAAAGACAGAAAGGTAACAACACCAATACTAGTATTCCCAGATTGGGAAAATACATTCTGTGTGCATGTAGATGCATCAACAATATCACTTGGAGCTATTATGGCGTAGCCAGGAGCAGGAAAGTTAGACCATCCTATAGCATTTGCAAGCAGAAAATTGTCAGATTCAGAGAAGAACTACAATACTACAGAAAGAGAAGGCTTAGCAATGGTATATGCACTACAAAATTTCAACACTACCTACTTGGAAAACACTTTAAAATGTTCACAGACCATTATTCCCTCAAATGCCTAGTCAATAAGCCAGTCTTAGGAGGAAGAATTTGTAGATGGTTACTGTTGTTTCATGAATTTGACTTAGAAGTGATAGTCAAACTAGGAAAGTTGAATGCAGGCCATGATCACTTGCCATGGATCACTAATGGAGAGGAACCTACGAACTTAGAGGACAACTTCCCCGATGCACATTTATTTTCAGAACAAGTAGTTGATGATTTTTTTGTTGACACCATTCAATACTTGAGTACAAGGACCGTGCCACAAGAATTCAAGTCTGTGCAGAAGAAAAAGCTGGTATTCATAGTCGTATACTATCAATTGATTGCAGGACACTTATACAAGATGGGTGCAGACATCATCTTGAGAATATGTGTAAAAGAACATGAAAGACCTAGGATTTTAGTAGAGGCCCATGAGGGAATAGCTGGAGGATATTATGTAGGAAACGATATCACACAGAAGGTATTGCATGCAATACTATGATGGTCAACCATTCACAGAGATTCAAAGGACTACTTCCAGAAATGTCATGTATGTCAGAGGGTTGGAAAACTGAATAGACGAGATGATATGGCCCTCAGACCACAAGTAACCTTGCAAGTATTCAAAAAATGGGCAATAGATTTTGTGGGACCAATTAACCCACCAGCAAAGAGGTCAGCAGAAAGGTATATCATTACGGTGACAGAGTACTTAATGAGATGGGAAGAAGCAGCACCAATAAAACATTGCAGTGCAGAGACAACAACACACTTCATGTTTGAGCAAGTGATCACAAGATTTGGCTACCCAAGGATTTTGATGAGTGACCAAGGCACCCACTTCATTAATAGTACTATCAAGGCCATGACCGAGGAGTTTGAAGTCTATCATCACAAGGGTACACCATATCACCCTCAATAAAATGGAATAGTGGAAGCCTTTAATAAGATCCTAGAGAATGCACTGACAAAGATCTGCAATGTCAACAAGGACGATTGGGACTTGAAGATACCAATAGTATTATAGGAATACGGGACCACATTCAAAAATTTGACAGGGAAGACACCATTTAGGTTGGTGTATGGACAAGAAGCAGTGGTGCCATTATAATTTTTGGTACCTAGTCCACGCATAACAACAATCACTAACATCACAGAACGAGGTGCAGTACAAGAAAGGTCGAGTCAGCTGATGGTGATGGAAGAATATAGGATTCTAGCAGGATTTCACAAAAAAGTACATAAAGCAAGGGACAAATCTTGGCATGAAAGACATATTAAAAGGAAGAGTTTCAAGGAAGGAGACCTAGTCTTGGCGTATGACAGTAAATTTCTTCAGCACCCTGGAAAATTCAAAATGCATTGGTTTGGACCATATGAAGTGAATAATGTCACAAATGGGGTATTTGTACAGTTGAAATATTTACGAGGTACAGAACTCGGAGGAATGATCAATGGGATTCAACTGAATTTGTATATGGATAGTCGACGTCCTATTACTTAGGAAGTTACCGCACAGTAAAGAGTTTCGTAGATATTTAAAAAAGAAGGAATAAAAAGTAAAAAGAATAAAAACAAGAATAATTTAGTGCACATGGAGGGCCTCAACAGATTAGGACTGGGCAGACGGGATGGGGCGCTATAAGAAAACCACGATGCACATAAGAATGGTTAACAAGTAAAAAGGTATAGTGCGCATGAAACATAAGGAAAAGGGGAAAAAGTGACAAGTATTAGTGCGACACAACTATCATTTCCCTGTGATGCTATAAAGTCGGAAAGAGGGGGGAAAACCGACACATTATGATTTTTTCTAAGGAGAAAAATGTTGAGTCGAGCAGAAGAATGATAGAGTGTGGAATTGCGCTACCATCCGTCGAGTCGAGAGATTTTCATTTGAATTTAACCACCATGTCACCACCGCGGGTTGGAGCACCAAGAAGAACTGGATGAAGCACCCGGAGTAGCACACAGGAACCACAAAGCGGAACTAATGAGATGTCGACAGTGGTGGATGTGGAATAAATCCACACACCGAAATACGAGAAAACCACATTACATGTGGAGGAGGAGAAAGAATACACACAAGATCTGCAAGATACCAGATATATAAAATATGCAGAACATAAATGAAATGCTAGAAATGACAAAATAACAGTAAAATATCTAGCATAATCTTCACAATACACAGAAATGATATACCAAATAGCAACAGAAGAAACACTTTGATTCAGATAGGAATGTTCACAAACCTCTTTGAGGGGG
>ML789176.1:0-30227 GCA_009831015.1 Picea engelmannii | reverse complement strand
GGTGTCCTCTCTATTAGGAAAATTTTCAATCCTTCCATGATCTCCCCTTTTAAACCATCCATCTTAGTATCCAACTTAGCTTCCATTGAATCCATCATCTCTTGTAGTTCATCTTTGGTTACTGTCTTCTTTTGTAAATCATTCATGTCCATGTGTATTTCTTCACCTTCATCAAGAGTCCAAGTAGGATTTTCTAGAGTCTTATTTGGTGTAGAAGTTCCCTTTTTTGGTGGCATGTTGGCCAAGTATTACTTTAAACCTTGATTTTGAGGTGGTTCTGCTAGACAATCTTCCTTTTATTGTATCTCGAAAATTTCGGCCCTTCTGAGTACGAAATTTTATTTTTTATAAGTCTTTGATATTTCTTCTCTTCAATTCCATAGGTCTAATAAAAATTGGATGTGCCAAGTGGAATTTATAGTAACTTCACCGCAACTTGCTGATTTTTGTCCTTTCCCAGAGATCTCACTTGTATAGCGTTCCCCTCACAAAATTATTGATATAAAATTCTGAAACTCATACCAAAAATACTAAGGGCGGTCCAATATCCACTGCAATTGGTCTCACTCAATTTGGATATTCTATGAACAATTTATGATTGTTTTACCCGGAACACCTTCTTGAGACTAGTTAATAGGTCTAGTCAGATACCCTATCTTCCACAGGGTGTATCTACAAATTTCAGATGACCTAGAAGATGAAATTTCTACCACCGATACCTTACTCATTTCTGAGAATATCCTTTGGATTTCAGGGTTTGAAATGTTACAGAAAAACTGTTATAGTGAAAAGTCTGCAATGACTCAATTCAGGATGATTCCAAAACCCTATATTACAAAGTTTGTATCTTCGAAAGTATAAGGCCTCAGGAGATTGAATTTTAACCCAACGTACCTTGATTTGTCTACTAAATATCCTCCAAGCTATTCCTTCTAAATCGTTTTAGAAAAAATGTTATAGCGAAAATTCCACGGTGTCTCAGATGTAGCAGTGAAACCCCAAGACCTTGAGCTCTGATACCATATGTTAAGAACCAAATATCAATATAGCATAGAAAAACCTCAGAATAAGTACTTAACGCCTTGAAAAGGAGAGAATTTCAGATAATAAGCCTCTTCGAGGGGGAAACCTCATTTTACCCCACATAAATGTCCAAGTACAAGATGATTCCAAATGAAAATGTCTCCTTGGTATATATAGGAGACTAGGAGGTATAATTACAACTAATGGAATAAAGTCGACATAAATAAAATAACATTACTAATGTAATATGCCCCAATTAAGAGGTAATGAGCCAATATTAGGCCTTAACACAGGTGGTCAAATCCATGACATCAAAGAGAAGATAGGATTAGGAGCAGTGCCAATGGATAATAGACATGTACGAAGCATTGGCACAAGCAGTGGCAGACACAAGAGTTAGGAAGTGACTCAGGATGAGTCACGATGTCATTGTTGGGGGCATGTTGGGCACAGGCCAGCTTTGTGGGAAAGGCACGATGTGGGAGATGAATGCGCATGCAGAAGGATCAACACATGTAAAACAAACACACCTGCAGAAGAGGAAGGCATACGAGGCACGCATGCAAGAAGACCTAGCCAGGATAGGGTTAGGGTTTTGGTAAGAGAATGCAATGGTTGGTAAGCTGAAAATATGTATAAATGGGTACCTAGGAGGTCTAGGGGTTGGTTCGAAATTGGTTGGATGCTAGCGTGTTCGAACATTGTTAGTAATTTTTGTTGTAAGTCCGATCCAATTTTGTAAGTTGTTGAGATGGGGAGAGGGATTAAGGTATATATTTAAGGTTAGATCATAGGATGAGGAGCCTGGTGTGATCTAGTCCACCTCATTGTAATATATTGACCTATTTTGAGGAAGACTTGTAATGTGCATGGCGCTATAGGTTTGAATCAAAGATAATAAAAGAGAAGAATGGCCAAATATTTGTGGATGTAGCCTAGAAAGGGTGAACCAAGGTAGATCCTACATTATGTGACTGAATGTTATGTATCTTCTTTGATGTTTATGGTTATATGTTATATAAATGAATGAGTGAATTAGTTAGATCTAATATTTTACATGCATGGGTAAGAATAAAAATATGCTAAATCTAGATGTATGAGCTAGTAAGGGGGTGAATACCATAGAGGTTAATTACAGATCCCCACTCATTCCCAGGCTACAAGAATCTGAGCATTACAGCCACCCATAAGACTATATCGGGTGAGACTGCGCAGTGCATCTTATGCATTATGTTGCCTTCTTGTTTACAAGGAGGGTCGATAGTTTTAGAGGGATCTTGTTGGAAGCATGTCCAAATATGAACCTGGGTCAACTTATGACATTAAAGTAAGATCAGAGTAGATAAATTAATAACCAACATGGAGATATCACTCTTTGCCCCAATCTGAAAAGACTAAAATGGGTGCAGTGACCATTCTTTGCTTCAATGTGTCCAGTCCTTCTGGCAATCCTCATTCCATTGGAACTTGACTTCTTTCTTGCGCATCTTTTCTGTGGGTGTTGTAATCTGTGCATATCCTTTGATAAATTTATTGTAATACCCTGTATGGCCCAACATAGCCCGTAGATGTTTGACTAAGGTTGGCAGTGCTAATTCCATAATAATGACAATCTTGGTTGGGTCAACCATTAGGCCTTATTTGCATACGATATGTCATAGTATAATTTTGAATGGTGTCAGAAAGATGCATTTCTTTAATTTCAACGAAATCTGACACTATCTACATCGATCTAACATGAGCTGAAGAACTTCAATATGATCTTGTAGTAGACTGGATACCATCCAATCGTATAAGTACACTTTCTAAAATTTATGGATGAACTCTTTGAATGCGACCACAACCACTCTAGAAAACATTGCAGGGGCATTATTTAATCCAAATGGCATCATCATGTATTGATAACTTCCCCATTATGTCGCAAATGTGGTTTAGTGTATGTCCTCCTGCGTGATTTTTATCTGATGGTACCCATAGAATCCATCTATGAATGAATATGGTTATTTACCCCCTGCGTTCTCTAGTAATCCATCAGTGAATGGTGTTTGGAATGGGTCATGTAAGAATGCATCATTCAACTTCCTCAAGTCGACGCATATCCTAATCCCTCCAATTCTCTTGTCTTGTACCACCATAGGTATAATACATTCGGATTCTTCAAATCATTCAATAATTTTTGTGTCAAGTATTAAATATCGTTCAACCTTAACCTTCTCCTTATACCTTGGGTTCAACCTATATGGTCTCTGTCGGATTTCCTTAGCTCCATGTTTTAGTGGAATCTTCATCTCCCCTAAGTATCCTACTATCACTTTCATCTTTGAGAATGTAGTTGGAAATAAGTTCTAATATTCCTGTATTAAGTCTGCCACTTTTTCAATTGTCTCATCATTCCAATAGTCTCCTATATGCACAAAGTTAGAATTCTTTGTTGTCCCAATGTTGACTTTCTTTGTCTTTATAGGTTGTGTGTATGCATAAAATACCATCTATGGCCCTTCTAGTGTGTGGGTACCTTATGTCTCGGGTACCTGTACATTGTTGGGATCATCTTCATCATATTCCTCTTCTGTGAAATTATAACATTCCAACATCTTCTGGACTGTTAGTTTGGTTGTGTGCGCCATGTATAAAGGTTCTTATTCCACCAATTCTACCTTTGAGAAGATCTTTGTTCAAATGGCCTGTAGGGATTCCTGTACGGAGGTAGATTCATGTTCAAATGTGACTTTCAATCTCTGGACCAATCCTTCCCATGCTACTATCTCTCTGCGTGTCTCCAATTCTAAATATTAGTTCCTTGGGATTGTATCCAACGTCTGTATGAATTGGTACGACCATTCTGTTTCTGAAACTGATCACCATAAAGCCATACATTTTTCCACGTGATCCACTAGATCACTTTCACCTGTGTATTTATGTGAACTTGCTTATAATTCAAGACCAAAGTGTATTTGCATGAGATTAATACACTGTGCCCAGTCCTTAATACTTTTTTTGTGTGTCACCCACCATCTAGTTGTAGTTTCTTTTAGGATGGCATCTAGTGCTAATAGCCTCTATTGTTTAGGTACTTGTAATTCAAATTCTTTTATAAACATATTAATTTCAGTTAGTCCATCATCATTGGTGGGTCATATATTTATGTGCCAATCAAGTGCAAGGATCAGTTTATATGGGCACATCTTCTAGTTGATACTCCATGCATCCTTTGTTGCCAATTCTCTAGACAAACATCTAAATCTAATCTGCACGAACTGAAACTTCTCCAAATGAGTACCCCCACCATTTTTGGTTCAACATAATCCTCCATCCATGCAGTCAGATTATATAAATTTTCCATGTCATTCACTCTTACCAACATTGTATATCGCTTCCCTTATGTTGTGTCCAAGGGTGAAATAACCTTTAGATCCCTAACCTCGAAGATCATCTTCCTTTTTCTCAAGTTAATTCTTTCCTAGTTATGAACCACCCATTCCAATCCCATTAAAATTGGATATGGTTGATTATCGCCTATGATCTCAATAACTTCAAAATCTTCCATCCTATGTACCCCATCTATGTTTACAAGTACCTTCATCAATTGCTTGATCGGGACTATCTTATGTTGATTCGAGATCCTCAAGTGGATGGGGGACCATATAAATTTAGGTTATCCCATCATCTCCCATTTATTCTTAGGTATTACATTCACATCTGATCCTAAGTCGAGAATAACATTATCCACATAGAATTCCCCAATCTGTGCATTGAACTTGAATTCTCCATTGGTTCTCTTCCTACGCACTACATGGTTTAACATTCGTTGTGTGACAGGGATGTCCCTTCCTTTTGTGTAATGATAAATCATTTTGTCTAATATACTAAGCACAGTTCTATGCTTCATCGGTTCTACACAACTCCTTAACAATTCGGTTAGTGTACTTACTTACTCACTTGACTTTTTTAGTACCATTGGGTCTTCTAGATGAGGTAGTGATGATGTGGATGCTTCCCCATGTAGTTCAAGTATTTCCTTTTGTGCGCTCTGATATGTCTATTTTTCGTGTTGAGGGTTGATTGTTGGAATAGGCCCCGCTGAATTCCTTACCTACTTCTCCATTTGATTTCCTTGAGTTGATATATCAGCACCTGTGCGATCTCCCCCACATGTAATGATTGTGATTTTTGGTCATTCACTACATTTTGCAACTAATATCATTTGCATGTTTTGATTCTAATGTGGATTTGGATTTGGTTTGCTTCTAGCCTACCATTTTGAAACTAGTTGGGGACAGTCCTCCATTGCATTATCTAGTTCTCTACAATATGTGCACATGTTACACAGGTTCTGGAAATCTCAGGCCAAGTGTCCTGGTTGATTACAGTTATAACAGATAATCAATCCTCATCCTCCTCGACCAAAATTCCCTCTCCCTCGGCCTCTGCAAAAATTTTCTATCTTCCCCTAATTGAAACCTCTATGAGTGTTATATCGTGCACCAATATCCTCTTCCTAGATCCAAAATATATCCTATGTGCGCTCCCTTAGTAGGTCAAATGCTCGACAGTCCTTTTCTTCATGTCTTACCGATTTGCAAAAGTTACAAAATAATTTTGTTGGAGTACTCTGGTGTTTCTAGAGTAATGGACACTCAGTGGGATGATGACCACATTTCTTAAATATCTCACAGTATCCTCCTCCAAGTAGTGAGCTCGGTGCTCCTGTTGCCAAGTACTGCACGAAATTTTGGCATTCATCCTTGTGGTGGCCCTTCGTCATGCACTTGGTACACCAAATTTGTTCTCATTATTTCCTTCCTTTGGTAATCTCATCTAGATGAATTGTTAATGTGTCTAACTGTTTCTGAACTTGTGCCATTCCCTCAGTGTCTCCTATTGGTGATGACTCTAATTTCATCGTGATTTGCAGTGCCTCAGGCTGTGACGCAACCTTCTATTGAATTAGTGGTTTACAAATGTGGGGTAGTAATATTGTAATGAACCACTCTTGATGTTGTTTATATTGAATCTAGAAAGTCAGTCTCCCCATTACATCCTTAAAGTGTTGATATTAATCCCATACTGACTCTATTTGTGCCTACTTGATCTCCTTCAATTCAGTAATATACTGCGATTATGACTTTGGATTTTTGAACTCCTTTAATAGCGCTTATTTTATCTCTTCCAAAGTATTGTCGTATCCAATAGGTGTAGTACCATGTAACTTCATGTACCATACCTATGTGTGGACCCTAAACATTTTTTCTAACTACATGATCTTCATTGGTTCATCTTATATGTTTTTAGCTGCCCAAACTGTTTCGCAGACAAACAAGTGTTGTTTTGGGTCCTCTGAACCTACTCCTTTGAATTTAGGGAGTTTAAGAGTATTATCTATCCCCACCATGTTGGTATGTGTATTCCTTCTTATTGGTGATGTTAGTACTCTAATTTTGACTCTACGCACTACTCCCAATATTTCAATTGGTAATGGTTTGTCCTTCTTAGCTAACTATGATGGCTTTCGACAAGTCTTCAAATACTATTTATGATTGTGGTGATGCACATGGAGTCGTGGATTCAACGCAGGATCATGTCTGAGTAGGACTTACCGGCTCTTCTATTACTGGACTAGATTGGCACCCCTCTTCTTTGTTTCCTATATATAGTATCTCTACAATTCAAACTTGTGCACAAGGTTCCCGTACTTCTAGCTCACTATGTGGCTCTTCTCTCCCAAACCTAATATTTTTCATTTTATACCTCCTTCCTCTGCGCAACTCTCCAAATTTGTAGTCTTCCTCTAGTGTACTACCTTCTTTCATTCTCATTCCCTTCCTTCCTCTTTCATGGCTTCCTCCCTTTTCTCACATGATCCTTATCTTATCCTCCAACTCCCCTGTGTGCACAAAGCCTATTTAGCTATCAAAATTCATTATCATCACATTCTCTTCACATAGTAGCATATTTATCCACGTATTCAATGATTTCAAGAACCTCCCATGTGGGCCTTTGAAACAATTTCTTTCTGCAACACTATATGACTGAAGGAAATATACAACAAAATATGTAACATAACCCCTTGTATCCTATCCAACCAAATATCAATTGCTCGAGTAGTTGAGTTGCTAACTGAATTTAATTGTCTTAACAGTTTCGGTGTCCATTTATTTGGTGTTGCAGCACTAAACCTTCTTGTCTTCTCTACTAAACTTTCTAGCCACTCGGTCTGAATTTCTGGGAATGTGCCAAATAAAATTTCATGTTGATCTGTGAACACATACTTTTTCATCCATTGTTCATCACTCATATGAAGGTTCGTGTTCTCTTTTCTCATGAAATCCCATTCTTTTCATTCCAAATAATCGATGATTTCTTTCATAGTCGGCCTCCAAATTATTCCCTTAGTCACAAATTCTTGGTCCCAACAATGGAACCACTTGTTGTCTACTTATTTTCTGCATGGGTTTTGTTAGACCCATCATTCAGGTTGACCATGGCTAGCAAAACCCTCAAGACACCAGCCCTTTTGACATCACCTTCTTGCACATATGAAGTCTTGCCCGAGGTATCTATTGGGGATGCAAGAACTAGGTTTCTGCATCAATAAGGGAAAGGGAGGTTGAATTGTGATTCATTCTTCCTGATATTAACTTAAGTATTTTCTTTATTATTACCTAAATTATCACAACCATACCTGAAAATTCCAACATAACAGATTCATTGACTAAATTAATTATGCAAAGTATATCATCATTCATGAATACATAAAGAAAAGTAAGAACATAAGAAACGATATCCTTTCTAAACTCCTTCTTTATTCATCTTTTGCTTGACTATTACATATTATATATGTACATATTATATATGTACATATGCTCTAATATAACTATTGTAGTTGGATTTAAGAAGAAAATATACAAATATCACTTATGTACATCATTTACAAATTGTAAGCTTTAATCGAAACTTACGAACTCAAATGCGAAAATAATTTCTTTTAAGAAGTAGATAAAGAAAGAAAATTTAAATCTTTTCTATTTTCCTTTATGAATCAAACTAATTTTGAATTGAATAAACTATGAAACGCAGACGTGCAGGGAGTCAAAAGTTGAACCAAACATTTTGGTTTCATTAATATGTAAATGACAGAATTGAGAAACACAAAGGAGCTAACTTGTTGTTAATTAGTGAGGTGTGTCCAAGTGTCTGTATGAGTGAATAATATCCAACCGCCACGCCCAAGAGAGAAATATGCAATGGACTTTATGATTGTTTTAAATAAATTCAAAACATGTATTGACAGTTGGGGTTTAATGACAGAGGAGGAAACATAAATTGAACCCTGTGATCTTATAATTGCACATAATCACAGCACGATAAATTTGAGTGTAACTTATTGCATTTCATCCTTCAATTAAAATTCAAAGATAAATCCCATCATTCGAATTGGAGATATGATCACAGTATTTATATCTAGAGAAAAAAATGATATTTATAATATATATATCCCAAACACAATATATCATTAAGTCTAAAGCTATAAAACCTATTAGTATATCAGGATTAACAAAACATAAATGAAAACATCATTTACAAAAGGCTAAAGCCAAAATGCATATATGTTGATTCATTAAGTCTTGGAATCAATCATCCATCTTCTGCCATAGGCCAACATGATTTCCTTTACAAAATATAGAGTATTTAAAGAGTTTATGAAAGCTAAAATTCCTATCTTCTAAGCTAGGATCAGATCTCAAAAATATCTAAAAATTACAAATATAGACGGCTCAGAGCCACTCATGATCAAATTATATCTTAAAAATTTATGAAAGCTCTCTCCTATTTACAAAATAAGAAAAAGAGATATCTAATTCACTAAGTTGAGCATACTCCATCCCATAATATCAGCAATCAAATACACCCTGTCCTGAAAAAACGAAATGAGAGCAAGTTAAACATTTCATTAACTAACAATTTCTAAATTTATATGAAAAAATGACTTGGCTACAGAATCTCTCGATTCTATATCCAGTCTTATTATTGGTAACAGAAATCCAAATCGATCTAAATTTATTAAAGAAACAACAAATAAAGCATGATTGTAACAAAAATCAATATTACCATTTAACTAATAACAAAAATTGGATCACGATATCTTGGAAATTATCACGGCCTTTACACTGTCAGTGTTTTTAATAGCAATATTGCTTGTCCTTTTTAGACGCTTCGCTTGCCTCTGTGCATTGGCCTTGAGTTCATGGTTTTTGTTTGCCAACGATTCATTGAGAGTCGTGAGAGCTTTGATATTTACTTGGAGGATGGGGATGTTTGTATAGTACTGCCCTATCCAATGTAAACAAACTTCACAACGCATAGCATGGGCAATATTTTGAGGAAGCGTGTAATTGTGTGATAAAACATCCACGCTACCCATTGTCAGCCTTTGAATGAGCTTAATGCCTGTAAACCCCTTGCCATATTTTAGACACGATGGTAGATTATTGACATAATCGAATGGTTGGTCTGGTTTGCAACAAATCGGATCTTCTTGTGCTAGAAACCTTTCAATCTCAGATTCGGAATCCTCATGGATCTCGATCAAATTGATCAAGCTCACATGAGGCTTGGACATATTACGCAAACTCCTTGAAATGAGTCAACCAACCCTCTTATTATGAAACCCTAACATTGCTTGATTCTTCTTTGACTGTTTGTGAGGGTTTTTACTGTCGAATTTTATAGTAGGGTTAGGGAAGACAATCGGTTCATGCACAGGAGTTTTAATAAATTCATAACTAACATTCTGTTGTCCACATAAAATTTGATCGGGTAATTCCCCTTCATGAGTCTTTTCATCCAAGAAATTTGGCTTGCCACTTGAGAGATCAAGATTTTTTTATATCCTAGGTTTATCCACCACAGGTGTTTCTACAGGAATTTCTGTAACAAAACCATTTTGAGCTAGAAACCCGTCCCAATCATCACCCAGGGTTTTCAAACGATGAACCAACAGTAATTTAATCAAACCATGGTGAAAGAGGCTAGAATCAAGATTTTGCTTCTTGTATATATTTGACATTTTATACAAACTTCTTAGCAGGTAAAACGACATATTTAGATGGAAGACAATAAAATGCATGAGAAATCTCACATGGTAAAGGAAGACCAGGCCATAACGGCCTTCACAGATAATAAATTGTTTTAAAACTGATAACAGACCATGCCATCTAACCTTGAGTAGGGAGACCATAATACCTTTTTCACATCATTCTATCTTTCTGGAGGTGATGAAAATACTCCAGGGTACTTCGTCCAATTTTGAATATTTAAACCACTTTTGACCGGTCAGATGGAGCCATGTTGCTTCACTCAGAAAATCTTTGGTGATCTCCAACTAAATATCACCAACCTTTGCTCTGTATCCATCAAATGTAAGGGAGAATTCTTTGGCCACTTGTAAGTGGAACTTCTTTATAAACATATCCCAACCCTGGCTCTTCAGATCCTCGCTCGCATCATCATAAAGCAGCAATGTTTGAGGGACATTCAGCTCTACTCAGACGATAAGGGCCATTACGGGCTCGAACAGACTGTAGCAAGGGAGACTCGAACTAACTATGGGCTAAGGGGGTAGCAGTAAAAGAGGCAAGTCTGAGCTGATACCATGGAAAAAAAACTAGAAACAGACCAACGTGACCATAACATAAGCATAAGGGTTTCAGTCACGAAATTCGGGCGTTTCTGGTAATGAACGTTTTGAGTACAGAGCATAACACAAGACCTTAGCTCGTAATGAGAGGCCTATCACTTCAAACTGTCAACTAAAATGGAGTACAGGATATGATCCTGGTGCATTTAATTCCCACGACATGTGATAGGTAGACTTGATTTGCAAAGGTTAGGAGAGGATACGTTTTTACAATCCAAATGCAAATCGAAAATTTAATATCAAAGTTGATTTACCAAGAATTTAAGTGAACAAGCTTATAGTCCAAATGTAAATCAACATAGGTATTACATCGATATTCAAACAAACTCAAAAAGGAAAATCATCCCAATAGGAAGTAGATACAAGTCACAATGAACTTTTTAGCAACCAAGCAATGGATAGAGTCATAATGCGAAATTAAGGTTAAAAGCTTGATTCATGCTTACAGTCATGAATCGAGCATAAAAACGCAAAATAAAAGTACAACAACAATAATCAAATATTTTTTTAATAATCGAATAATCACCCTCAAATAGTAATATTTACAGGATGAGGCGTAGGCAGCTACAGGAGTTGTCATTTGTCATTGAAAAAACAAAAACATGTAGGGCTGCCAACAATGGCGACTTACTGGGAGAAGCAGTTATCTCTGCATCACCAACGAGTTCACGTCGGGACTGATTAGAATGAAACAAATTGAACAATAGCTGAAGGAAGTCAATCATCTCAATCAAATTTCAACAATCATCACATGATCTAGCTTCATATATCTTACTGTTTAGATGAAATATGGTGACCAATTTTAATTATGAGAGCAACAATATTCAAGATAATGGCTCTGATACTGTTGACAGGGCCACTACTGCCAGCAGGAGTTCATAGCCTCAACAGGGATGCCAATTACCCCACTCTAATGCCTCTACCCTGTCCAAGAATTTTCGATACAAAATGAAGGGCACTTATGACCAATATCAAAATTTATACATGATAATTTTCTTGAACCCGACATCGCTTCACTGCCAGCAGGCCTATTCATTACCCCAACGAATTTGTATTGGAATCATGTATGCATTTACCCACAACCGGCAGACCTATTCAGTATCTCAGTGGGTTTACAAACACTTCCCACGACTTTCTAGAAATTATTTACAATTTTGACATAAATTTAATGATATTGAGAAGAGCAGGTTGATGTTGAAAACTTCAGTTTTCAGAACACTTGATATTGTCTAGCCTTTAATGTATTGCTTAATAACCTTCATTATGATCTGAAGTTAGTTTTCTGATGAGACTAATTTTTCGAGGACGAGGAGGCATAGTTGAGTTGTTTTGTTTAAAACGGGGGCAGCGTAAAGAGCTTTAATGATGGCCATGTCTGCTCATAATTATAAAGTGAAACCATGAAACCTATTCTGGACAGAAAATTTCTTTAGGTAGTCTGCGTTTCAGGAATTTACAACATTGATTCTCTGACAAACTTTGACTACTTCTTCGTAATGAGGAATTATGGTTTCCCTTCATGAACTAAAAGGTGACATAGACATAAGTTTAACCAAAAAGCAGCGAAAACAAACAAAATGAAAAGAACCAAAATCCAAAAGAAAAAGAAAAATTAAAAGAAAATATGTACAGAGGTGGATCTGGAATTTATCAGGAAAAATACCTTTTGAGAGCTTGGCCATTCACCGAGAAGGTGTCTGGCTATCCCTCCAAACTGTGTAGATGGAAAGAGATCGGACCTATTTTTTCAGCGATTACGAAAGGCCCTAACGATAGGTTCTAGAACTTGGTGTGTTCCCCTTTTCCTTCATGAGGTTTATCCCATTTGAGAACCAAATATCCTACCTCAAAGTTTCTATCCGAAGCAGAGTTTGAATCAAACCAGCCTTTCACAATCTATTGATGTTGATCCAGTCTCTCCTTTTCTTGTTCTCTTACTTCTTCTAGTTTCAACAAGTCATTAATTCAACTTTCAAGAGGAGGGCATTTCTCTTCCTGAACTTTCTGCGATAATTGTAGAGAGGGAAGTAGAACATGTGGAGGGAGAAATGCTTCTCTTCCGTATACAAGAAAGAAAGGGGAATTACCAACAGAGGTTTTTGGTGTCACCCTATCAGCCCAGAGTGCATTAAAAATCGCGTTGTGCCAATTGTTGTGGTTTTCAAAAACTGACCTCTTGATGATTTTTATCAACTTTTTATTCGTTGATTCTGCTAGACCATTTCCTAGGGGGTAATAGCTGGCAGAATACTTAAGTTTGATCCTTTTCTCCAAAGATAAAAACCTCATATCGAGGGACAAAAATTAAGAAGCATTATCAAAGACCAAACATTCAGGAATGTCGAATCTAGTAATGATATTCGTGGCAAGGAAATATATTACCTGATTAATGTTTACCACTTTCAGTGGTGCAACCTTGGACCATATGGTAAAATAATCTGTTGTTGTAATGATGTATTTATGTTGCTGCGAAGAATTTGGGTTAATTGGCCCTATGATGTCAATACCCCACTGCTGAAAAGGTGAATCTCTACCGAAACAGGCTACAAAGGGAATGTTGCCTTTTTGACTCGTCCAGCAGCCTTTTGGCAAATTATGCATTTACGACATAACGCATGGAAATCTTTGAATAACGTGGGCCAATAGTACCCATCTCTTAATAATTTGTGAGCAGTGGTGTCTCCACTGAAATGCCCATTGGCTTCACCTGGATGAAGTTCAGATAATACTCTTTCTACTTTATCTCTTTCCAGACAACGCATGAGAACACTATCAAAATTATTTCGGAATAATACGTCATTTATCAACTGGAAAGGTGTAGATTTTAGTCTTAGTGCTCTCCTCTTTTTTGGGTCAAGATGACGAGGAGAAGAACCATGTGTTAAATAAAACTTAATATCATCAAACCAAGAGTTAGAAACAACTTGTGTACAACTAATTTTTTTTTTGTCATGTTGATTTACAGTCAAGGAATTGATTTGACTTTGTTGTTCTTTAACTGAATCCGCAACTAGTTTACATAAGCCTTGACCTCTAACAATTTGTGCAGGAGTTATTTCGAGGTCATATTATTGTAACGATGTCATCCATTTTTCCCATTTCTCACCCAATTCCTTTTGTACTAACAAGTTTCTAACTGCAGGATAAGGGACAATGACTTTGGTTCTGGATTTCAGCAAATATGATCGAAAGTGTTTCACTGCTTTAAAAATCGCATAAGCCTGTTGATCTACAGCTGGGCAGTTCAGTTCATCTCCTTTGAAATATGATATCATGAAGGCAATGGTTACTTCATTGCTTTCATGATTCTTTTGTGTTAGGATAGAAGCATAGGATCAATCAGAGACGAAAGTGTAAAGAGTGAAATCTTGCGAGAAATCAGGACTCGTCAAGGAAGGTGCTTCAATTATCATTTTTTTGATAGATTAGAAGGCTTGAATTTCTTGGGGTCCCCAATGATAATGAACATCCTGTTTAATTAAATTTTTCAATGGCATTACCATTTCTGAGAAGCTTGGGACAAACCTTCTGACAAAGTTAATCTTGCCTAGAAAAGACTACATGGCTTTTTTGGAAGAGGGAGGGGAGAGTTTAGCAATATCTTGAGTTCTTTCAGGATCGATAATCATTCCATATTTGGACACTATGAACCCGAGTAATTTTCCTTTCTCAGCTGCAAAGACCAACTTCTTAGGGTTGAGAGATATGCCATACTTGCAACATCATTCTAGGACATCCCTAAGGTGAGACAAATGATCTTTTTTGTTTTGAGAGAAAATGGTTACATCATCTAGATAGACCACTACTGATTGATTTAGGAGGCCATGAAAAGCAGTGTCCATTGCTCTCTGAAAAGTGGCCCCGACATTTATAAGTCCAAAAGGCATCTTCCTGTAGGCATAAGTGCCCCAGGGGGTACGAAAAGTGGTTTTTAACTGGTCTAGTGGAGACATGAGGACCTAGTTGTATCCCGAAAAAGCATCTAACAGTGACAGTATTTCGGAACCAGATACTTGTTGAAGAATTTGTTCCATCGGAGGGGCATAATTGTCTTTATCAGATGCTCGGTTCAAGTTACAAAAATCGACACTGAGTTGAATTTCACTACTTTTCTTCCTTACAGGGACTAGATTAGACACCCATTGTGTGTTCCTCACGGGAAAGATTACCTTTGCATTTAGTAATTTATTCAGTTCTTTCTTGACAGTGGATTCCAATTTGTGGTGCATCTTTCTTAATTTTTGCTGAAAAGGCTGAGTTTGTGGTTTCATGGGGATGGTATGTTGTATTATATTAGGATCAAATGTTTTTAAATCATCATATGTCCATGTGAAAACCTCTTTAAATTCTTTAAACAGTTTATTAAAAGTGAATCGTTCTTGCTCGGAGCACCCCGTTCCCAAATTGATATTTTGAGGATTTTCCTTAGTTCCTAAATTTACTGTCTCATAAGTCAAGGAAGAACTGTTCGTCTTACAATTGACTGACCCTCTAAATTTATCATGTAAATCATAAAACTTTTCTAGTCTTACAACAGATCTGGGAATAAAGTTTACCAAATCAAACGTCGATTCAGGAGATCTAAGATCTGATATTACCATGAACTTGTGGAGGTTTTCATCGTGAGTGCCTTCATCGATGATTGCACCTTGGAAAGTGTCCTCCATATGCAAGAAGTTGATGATCTATTGATCGTCGTCAAAGACTTTCCAATTGGTGATGTTGTCTGGGATCTATGGCCTGAACAATAATTCAATTGAAAATGCATTCAGAGAGAGACCGTCTGCAGGAAAAAGTTTAGAATTGACATTAGTCAATAAGTCAACCTCAGATTTACTTAATCTAGGAATGGAATTGATGTTAAATTCTAAAAAAAATTGTATCAAACTCCATACCTCGGTTTGGTAACTTCTCAGATGCGGTGAAAAACAATGTATGGAGTTTATTACCTATCTGACAACTATCTCTGAATCACCTAACACTATTAAATTTATCATATCCATATCCAAAGATTTCTTAAGCCCTTGTAGAAGTGCTTCGTATTCGGCAGTGTTATTAGTGCATTCGAACTCTAATCGACAGGCGATGAAAGTTTTATTTCCTGCTGGGTCGATCAGTACACATCCTGCACCAGCTTCTTCTTTGGATTTGGATCCATCAAAGTAAAGTGACCATATCTGAGCTTCGTCGGTAGTTTTTGGCACATTTTGCAAGGCTTCTAACTAAGTACAGGTCATGAGTTCTAATTGTTGCTCTGGATCGATGATGGAGGAAATTTTGGTCATGAAGTTACTGCAGAAAGTGTTCATTCCCTGCATTTTGAATGAATTAGTGGATGTAGTAAAAGGTTCATTTAGATCTGTCACGATATGTTTCAGATAGCGTTCACGCTTTATCCTAATTTTATTTGGCTTCCCATTTTCTGGTAACCACAAATGCGACCAATCTGTGGAAAAGTACCCATGTAGCTACTCAGACCAATCCCTCCTCAATAACAAACCATATACTTCAAGGATGTCAACAACAATGATGTCAATAATTTGATGAACCTTAGGATTACAAGATAACCTAACCAGAACATTTTTCAGTTCACCGATTACCTTACCGTTCATTCAATCGAGTTGAATGATTTTAAGACTAGAAGGATGAACTTATGCGTTAATTTTTTGGCAAACAGATAAAGGCATCACATTTGATGATGTGATAGAATCCACCATGCAATTATGTACATTTCTATTAAAATTTCTAAATTTAATAAAAAAGGTGGGACATTTTTGCGAGTATTAACAGCAGAATTCTGTTGATTTTTAGTCAATGTCCCTGAAACAATTTTATCTACATTTGATACAGTTTTTTCAGTCATAGCCCTTTTATCTGGGGGTTCATATGTCATTTTAGTAGGGATCTTTTGAGTTGTTTTAGAACTGATTTCTGCAATTTTCTTGTTGTTCAGGTCGTTGTTTTTACTATTTTTTGCGATGTTCTGAAGCATTTTCTGCAGAATAAGAGGAAATTTCAAAAGTTTCAAAACATAAATATTAGCCCTTAGTTTTTTCAGGTCTTCAATCAAGTCATATTCTAAAACAGGGGCTTCTAAATTTTGTTTTATTTCAGATTTTTTTTATTGTCTCAGAGGCACATTATTACTCATTTCGAAAGAGGGTTTACTCTATGTTTTTCTTTTGGTGTTGTAAGGGTGGACAGTTTGCTTGAAAAATACTGTCGGAGATGTGCGCGAAGATATTGGGAGATGACTTATCTTCTTTAGGTACTTCTTCTTCAATTGTGCCTTCAGGATTCTCAGGGGGAATAGAGTTATCATATGCTTCCAGGATAGTTTGCAGAGCATATTGTAAACTTTCAAAATTAATACCTTCAGGGGTAGGATTTGGTCGGTTGGGGGGGGAAGGTTTTCTAAAATGAGGTTTAAAACTTCCTTTGCTTGAGGATGCTTATTCGACCAATCTCTTCAAGTCTACGACTTGAGTTGATAATCTTTGGACAACCTTTTGCAAACTTTCTAAGTCTAGAGTTTCCGGTTGGATTTTGGCTTGGGGAGGCCTTGCAAGGATTTCAATTTTCTTTTTAGAGGATGAATTTATTTAATCTTCACTATTGAGATTGTATTTCAAACTTAATATGTCCTTTTCGATTTGTATTTCCTCCTTGAAGGATTCCAGTAATAAATAATTTTTAGACCTTTTAACCCTAATTGTTATATTATTATGTAGGGCTTTGGTGTAATATGCGATAATTAGACTTTCTGCAGGCATTGAATCTGTGGAAATTCAATTCTTTAACGTGAGGAATCTTTGGTTAAAATCTTTTAATTTCTCCTTGTGGTTCATTTTTAGGCTAGAGAGTTCCATCACAAAGACTTCTGGGGTTTTATCATCTCCAAATTTCTTTAAAAAATAGGTTTCGAAATTTTCCCAAGAGACAATGGTTTGGGGCTGCTGGGAAAAATACCATGTAGAGGCATTTCCCTCAAACATATAAGGAAAGAGTCTACATACTACATCTTCATGTTCTACACTTCAGAGTCTAATGGCCAAAATGAATTTCTTTATGTGATCTTCAGCAGATTGCTGAGAATCTGGATCAAATTTAGGTAACCATTTCTCTGGGTGTTTTGGAAATGGGTGTTGGGGTCCAGGTACAGCCACATCATATTGATCAAGCCATGTCCTAGCGGGACTGTTATGGTTTTCCATGAGTGTAGGTGGTGTCAAAGCCTGAGATGGTTCAGACAAGGAACTGCCTTCGTCGGAAGATTCTCCTCCTGAAGAGGATGGAGATGAATGAGGTGGGGAAGGTGGAATACCATATTCCCCGGATCCAAGAGTATGTGTATGGTCAGGATCTGTGGTATTTTCTCCTAAAGAATCTAAACGAAGACCAGTGCCTTCAATTTCCTCTCGGATATCTGAGAAATCTAAAGGTTGATTGATAGGCCTACCAGGTTGTCTAATACGGGCCAAAGCACTGTGTGTCCTTAAGAGTGACTAACGAACAATTTATTGTACGTCAACCCCTTGACAGTTTGGTGTTACTTGCTCAACGAGAATCTCGGGATTTTCTTTCGAGGTAGTTGTTGTTTCAGAAGTAACATTGTTGTCTAAGTGACTATGTGTTACTACAGGGGAGCGAGTGTGTGGGGGTGGAGTTTTGCGACTTCCATGTGCCATCAATTGTATTTAGGCCCTCCTTCTAGCATCATTTACTGATGGGCAAAAATGACCGTCCATCAACTAGAAGAACAAGTATGATCCGGGGTTGTCTAAATAACCCAAGACGTTTGGTGTAACTCGTTCTGACAGGTTTAATGGCTCTGTTAGCCAATCTGAAGTCCTAAAAGAAAAGAAACAAGAGAAAGAAATAACTAACTAATTAATAGATACTACATATTATAAATGTACATATGCTCTAATATAACTATTGTAGGTGTATTTAAGCAGGAAATATACAAATATTACTTATGTACATCATTTACAAATTGCAAGCTTTAATCGAAACTTACGAAATCAAATGCAAAAATAATTTCTTTTAAGAAGTATATAAAGAAATCACATTTAAATATTTTATATGTTCATTTATAAATCTAACTAATTTTGAATTGAATAAACTATGAAACACAGACGTACAGGGAATCCAAAGCTGAACCAAACATTTTGGTTTCATTAATATGTAAATCACAGAATTGAGAAACACAAAGGAGCTAACCTGATGTTAATTAGTGAGGTGTGTCCAAGCGTCTGTATGAGTGAAGAATATCCAACTGCCACACCCAAGAGAGAAATATGCAATGGACTTTATGACTGTTTTAAATAAATTCAAAACACGTATTGACAGTTGGGGTTTAATGACAAAGGAGAAAACATAAATTGAACCCTGTGATCTTATAATTGCACATAATCACAGCACGATAAATCTGAGTGTAACTTATTGCATTTCATCATTCAATTAAAATTCAAAGATAAATCCTATCATTCAAATTGGATATATGATCACAGTATTTATATATAGAGCAGCAAATGATATTTATAATATATGTATCCAAAACACAATAGATCATTAAGTCTAAAGCTATAAAACCTATTAGTATATCAGGATTAAAAAAACATAAAGGAAAACATCATTTACAAAAGGCTAAAGCCAAAATGCATATATGTTGTTTCATTAAGTCTTGGAATTAGTCGTCCATTTTTTTCCCTAGGCCAAGATGATTATCTTTACAAAATATAGAGTATTCAAAGAGTTTATGAAAACTAAACTTCCTATCTTCTAAGATAGGATCAGATCTCAAAAAGATCTAAAAATTACAAATATAGAAGGCTCAGAGTCACTCATGATCAAATTAAATCTTAAAAATTTATGAACGTTCTCTCCTATTTACAAAATAAGAAAAAGAGATATCTAATCCACTAAGTCGAGCATACTCCATCCTATAAGATCAGCAATCAAATACACCTTGTCCTGAAAAAATGAAATGAGAGCAAGTTAAACATTTCATTAACTAACAATTTCTAAATTTATATGAAAAAATGACTTGGCTACAGAATCTCTCGATTATGTAGCTAGTCTTATTATTGGTAACAGAAATCCAAATCGATCTAAATTGATTAAAGAAACAACAAATAAAGAACAATTGTAACAAAAATCAATCTTACCATTTAACTAATAACAAAAATTGGATCACGATATCTCAGAATTTATCACGGCCTTTACAGTGTCAGCGTTTTTTATAACAATATTGTTTGTCCTTTTTAAACGCCTCCCTTGCCTTTGTGCATTGGCCTTGAGTTCACAGTTTTCATTTGCCAATGATTCATTGAGAGTCGTGAGATATTTGATCTTTTCTTGGAGGATGGGGATGTCTTTATAGCACTGCCCTATCCAATGCAAACAAAATTCACAATGCACAGCAAGGGAAATCTTTTGATTAAGCATGTAATTTTGTGCTAAAACATCCACGCTACCCACTTTTGGCCTTTGACCAAGCTTAATGCCTGTAGACCCCTTGTTATCTTTTAGACACGGTGGGATATTATTGACATAATCGAATGGTTGCTCTGGTTTGCAACAAATCGTATCTTCCTGTGCTAGAAACCTTTCAATCTTGGAGTTAGAATCCTCATGGATCTCGATCGAATCGATCAAACTCACATGAGGCTTGGATCTATTACACAAACTCCTTGAAATGAGTCAACCAACCCTCTTATTATTAAACCCTAACATTGCTTGATTCTTCTTTGACTGTTTGCGAGGGTTTTTACTGTCGGATTTTATAGTAGGGTTAGGGCAGACAATCGGTTCATCCACAAGAGTTTTAATAAACTAAAAACTAACATTCTTTTGTCCACATAAAATTTGATCGGGTAATGCCCCTTCATGAGGGTTTTCATCCAAGAAATCTGGCTTGCCACTTGAGAGATCAAGAGTTTTTTCTATCATAGGTTTATCCACCACAGGGGTTTCTACATGAATTTCTGTAACAAACCCATTTTGAGCTAGAAACCTTTCCCAATCATCACCCAGGGTTTTCAAATGATGAACCAACAGTAATTTAATCAAACCATGGTGAAAGAGTCTAGAATCTAGATTCTTCTTCTTGTATCTCTTCAACATTTTATACAAACTTCTTAGCAGGTAAAACAACATATTTAGATGGAAGCCAATAAAATGCATGAGAAATATCACATGGTAAAGAAAGACCAGGCCATAATAGCCTTCACAAGTAATAAATTGTTTTAAAACTGCTAATAGACCATGCCATCTAACCTTGAGTAGGGAGATCGAGATACTTTTGTCACAAAAGTCTATCTTTCTAGAGGTGACAAAAAGACTCTAGGTTACTTCATCCAATTTTGAATTTTGAAACCACTTTTGACCAGTGAGAGGGAGCCATGTTGCTTCACTCAGAAAATCTTCGGTGATATCCAACTGAATATCACCCACATTTGCTTTGTATCCATCAAATGTAAGGGAGAATTCTTTGGCCACTTGCAAGTTATACCCCTGGAACTTCTTAATAAACATATTCCAACCCTGTCTCTTCAGATCCTCACTCACATCATCATAAAGAAACAACGTTTGAGAGCCATTCGGATCTAATCGGATGACAGGGGCCATTACAGGCCTGAACATACTGTAGCAAGGGCAACTCGAACTAATTTTGGGCTAAGGGGGTAGCAGTAAAAGAGGTGAGTCTGAGTTGATACCATGGAAACAAAACTAGCAACATAGTAGCGTGACCATAACATAAGCATAAGGGTTTCAGTCACGAAATTTGGGTGTTTCTGGTAATGAACATTTTGAGTACAGAGCATAACACAAGACCTTAGCTCGTAATGAGAGGCATGTCACTTCAAACTGCCAGCTAAAACGAAGTACAACATACGATCCTGGTGTGTTTAATTCCCATGACATGTGATAGGTAAACTTGATTTGCAGAGGTTAGGAGAGAATACGTTTTTACAATCCAAATGCAAATCGAAAATTTAATATCAAAGTTGATTTGCCAAGAATTTAAATGAACAAGCTTATAGTCCAAATGGAAATCAACATAGGTATTATATCGATATTCAAACAAACTCAAAAAGGAAAATCATCCCAATAGGAAGTAGATACAAGTCACAATGAACTTTTTAGCAACCAAGCAATGGATAGAGTCATAATGCAAAATCAAGTTTAAATGCTTGATTCATGCTTACAGTCATGAATCAAGCATAAAAATGCAAAATAAAAGTACAACAACAATAATCAAACATTTTTTTAATAATCGAATAATCACCCTCAAATAGTAATATTTACAGGATGAGGCGTAGGAAGCTACAGGAGTTGTCATTTGTCATTGAAAAAGAAAAAACATGTAGGGCTGCCAACACAACTATAGCACCTATCTCGCCCCTCCTCTGGATTGTTGAGGTTCCATATGGTCTAGATGGTCCAAAATCTGCATGATGAAAGCCAAATTAATCTCAATAGAACCCAAAAATAAATAAAAAATAAATAAAAATATTTAAAAATGGTTTATTTTTTACCTACATCATTCCATTGATACCCCGCTAGAAGGAATAGATCTGGATCTCCTCGGAAATCCATCCCTACGTAAGAATATTCCTCCACCATGATGAGTTGATTCTTTATCCATCTGAAAAACTGCTTGTCATAGGAAACTATAGGGCCGCCACCATGGCGCATCATTAGATCCACCCACCTCTTCATTTGAGGCTCTTGTACATCAGGATATTCGTCTAAACCCATGTTTTGTAAACATAGTGGTGGAACCCTCTCTAGGAAGAAGGATATCAAACTAGAACCATAACTGAATTGCTTCAAATGACCAGTTTTTCACTTGGTCAGCTGATCTTTCATGCTCTCTAGCAGCCCTTCACACTACTTAAACATTGCCGGTGCCATACATTCGATTGCATAATGCATCTAAGATTTGGTGGCTAAATGAGGAGTTTCACTTGAGGAAACTCGAGTGATGGTGAAAAGAATGGTCCTCAAACAAAGGTCTCTCACATTTTTAATGGGAATTTTCCCACTACTCTTCCTTGTTACAGCAACACAATATTGTGAGATGTAATTCTTGGTATTTTCACCACCTCCCTTAGATCCAAACAAAGACACTCGCTCTCCTGTTCATGAGGGCCCAATCAAAAAATATATGTCCTCTATTTGCAAAGCCAAATCATGGACACTAACCTTGAACACTTTTTCATCAGTTTCCCACATCCTTACAAGGAACTCTAACAGTCTAACTTGAGCTCTCCTGTCGTGGATCTAGAAAAAAAATTCCAACCCACACCCTTGGAGAACCAACATGGTATTTGGGTCATTGCCTACAATTTGATCTTCCATATCATGCTCCCTTTCCCTCCATTCCAACATTTTTCCCAACCAAAAGTCTGCAAACAACAAGTAGAGAACTTATTTGTTAGACAACATTAAAAATTTTCAAGCTTGACAATTTAAAATGAGAAACAAATTTGAGATTTATGGGTGTCACACCCCGTTTTTACCCACATAGTGACATTGTCGCACTTCTCAATTAAATGATATTGTGACACTCTTAAGTGTCACAGTCCTCGATAGGGGTAGCCTGCAACAACTACGAGGCGCATTTTAGGACTTGGTAAGAAGCCCAAAAACACATAAAAACGACTTGAAATTGAAAAATTGGACCATCAAATGAGAGAAAAAGGGGGAGATCTATTACCTAGAGAAAACGAGAGTCGATTTCGTCCACATGTCTACTCGCAATCATCGCCTGAAGAATCAAGAAAATGGGGTTTTTTTCTCACTATTGGAATGGTAAAAACACACAATGGTAAAAAAGGAATTACTTTTCCTATCTTTATCAAAGTAAGGAATATTCCTTTTAATTATTATTTTTCATTTTTACCATTTTTATATAGTGCCTCATTGGTTGACATAATTGTAGATCATGAATAATGTTTTTCTATAGATTGTGCAGGTTACGGGTCAATGTTTGAAACATAAAGTTGCGGTTGAATATGCTTTTATAGTTTTTTCCAAAAGACTTTAAAAAATACAAAAATAGGATAGGGATTTTCTTTAAGCTCTTTTCAAAAACCTATAAATATGAAAAGATTGTCCAGCAAACTTGCTTCCTTTGACACTCATTAAAGAATTCGAAATAGAATCTATTAAGTATTGGTTTACCCCTTTTCGGGTTAAGTATGATTAATTACGAAAAACATGAATGCTCTAGTCAAACATGGCTAGAAGAGTTCTCCTAGATATTATTTTACACTTTTTCAGGCTTGGGAGACTAAGTTTACGAAAAATTCAATCCTGGATTTTCCTTTAAGTGTTTTTCAAACTCCCTAAACATGAAAAACCAACAAGTTTAATTTCTCTGGACTCGTAATATGTACATTGAAAGACCCATATGGGACCGAACCACTCCTTCCTAAGGTTTGTTAAAAATACTTTGAAGGACTCATCCGAAGAATGAGATTATACTACAAGCATATGTTATCCTCCTCAATATTGTGTAAAAATAAAGAGGTACTCGCCAGAAATGGTGGGGGGAAACTGGGAAGGGAACTTGTATTAAATTTGTAATAATTTTTGGCAGCATGTCGCTCTTGAACATGACACTCTTTCACTCCTCGTGTCAGATTGGGAAATCCACTTGTCTCTTGTTGGTCGTACTTTTCTCCAAAGTTATATTTTGGTATGTGATCCTCATTTTGAGTCAGTTATACCAAGACAGTTGTCGTGTCATCAATATGTTCAAGATAATTCCAACCAAAATCTTTATATCGCGTCAGCCTTTTATAGTATCTTCCATCCCTGAGTCATTCCTAAATCACTCTATACTATGATCTACTCCAAATCCATGTACCTATTGTGTTTTGTTAATGGGGAATACATCAAGGCCCTCTTGCGATGGATCACTTCCTATTGACATCAACATATTATCTAGGAAGTTGGTTTAGATACTTTACAGTACCTTAGAACTTGCATGCCTCAATGGCAAGTTTCCTCGCCTTCGACGGTAGGTTTTCATCAATGACCTTTGATTGAATGATTCTATGAGTGGTTGAATTTATATTATCTATTTACACTCAATGCAATGTACTTATGTACCTTGAGGGCCATCATCATCATTGGTGTTTCCTCTCGCATATGTTAATCATTTTCATCATTGATTGGTAATCAGATGGTTTCTACCATGTTCGACTTCGACACCTATATTCACATGGTTAGATTCGTACTATGGGACAATTAAAATGAAGACCTTGGATCCTTACTGATAGATTCATGTTGCGATGGAGTATTTTGATAATGTATTGTTACATATATCCATAGTGTATGTCTCATGGTTATGTTCAAATTTGAGTCATTATGACATAGATCCACATTGTATTTTTGGTGGCTATGTTCATTTTTGAGATATTGTGGCATGGATCCATAGTTTAATTCAGTGGCCATGACCTATCTTAATTAAAATAGATCTTTTTATGTAATCTCTTATGCTTTGATTCATTTGTATTATGAGTATCAAAATGCCTACCTCAGTGATGATACTGTAATTTTTTGTTTGTTGTTGACAGGTCTCCAACTGATGAGTTCTTTTTTTCATTACCCACATGGAAAAGTATTTCATCTCTCACCCCTTTCTAGATTCATACTTTGGGGGGCATTATGTTACACAATACGTTTTCGCAACTAACGATGTTCACTTATCCTCTATTATCCAGAGCATAAAATCCTTGAAGAACCTTTCTTTGGAAGAAGGAAAACATGTAAAAAGGGTCATTATAGCCCTATTTCAAGAGAGTGTTGCATGTTCCACCATTGCAGCATGTGACATCCTTAACTTTCACATGTTGCACCACTATAGGGTGAGACAATGTCTCATTTTTCTCCACTGCAGGGTGTGACACTATCTAAAAGAGGAGAAAAAGATGAAATTGATGAAGTTTCTAGAAGAGAAGCTTTGGATATGAGGTGTCCTATGATTGTTTTGTATCTCACCCATACTCATGATTTGGGGAGATCCTAACCTCTCATCCTAACCTTATTTTCAATCTATAAAGGGGACCTTCTCTCATAAGGAAAGGATAATAGTTAATGGAGATAATGGTTGATAGTTTATTTTCCTCTAGTTGGTGATTAGAGGATTTTTTAGCATTCTTTGGCTTTGAGAGATTCAATCTTAGCTAAAGGAGTCAGTTGATGGTGATGGATTTCATGGATGCATTGTGGGTATTGGAGTAGTGAACTTGTTGGAAGGAGCTTCACAAAATCAAGGATTTGGTTGTAATCTCTTTTCATTATTGTTAATACAACAATATAGTTTATTTCCCACAAAGGTTGTTTATGTTCAATTATCTTTGTTGTATTTTTCCTTGATCATTTGCATAGGTTTCAAAAAAATATACTATTTTTTCTTTCACTCTTGTTGGATTGTGTCTTCTTACAGGTCATCATTCACAAGTCTCATGATGGAGCTGGAAACTACAACTAACGATGAAAAACATCGATTAAAAGGTGTGAGCTCTTGCTAGCTAGTATTTTTTATTGCATAAACCTAGGGAAATTTATATATTCTGTCATGTTTTGTTCTAGTCTCAGTTTCTGAGTCTAGGGAGATTCATCATTGTCTGCTTAGACCAATTTTTTCGATAACACTCATGGTACCTAGGAAATGGAGCATCAATCAATATATGGTTGGACAACATAATGGGAAAATATCCTCTAGGATTAAATGAAGAACTACAACCTCTCTAGGATTGGACCATCCAGCAGAGGATAAACAAAATGGAAGATTTCTTGCAATGGCCAGATAATGGAAACTAGGCTGGCTGGAAATTCCCCACCCCTCCCTTTCACTTACAACCCTTGGTCTTAGTGCTATTTCAATTCCTTGCCAATTGTGCACCCATTGAAACCAATACAAGTGATAGAAATTTTTGGTGAAATGAAAACTTCTCTGTCAAAAGTGGTTATCAACATTTGATTGTAGACTCCCCCGGTCCATCTCGCTCCAAATTATGGGCTTCAATATGGCATGGAAACTCTTTACCTAAGATCAATGATTTTTTTTGGATCATAGTTCAAGGAAAGTTAATAACGATAGAAAATCTACATAAGAGAGGTATAACAGTCCATTCTCGATGTTTTTTATGCAAAGTTTCTTTTGAAATGTCCCACCACCTCTTCTTCGACTGCATCTTCTCCAAGAAAGTTTGGGATCCACTTTATCATAGCTTGTCACATCGTCATTCTCCCCACAACAATTCGAACAACATGTTTATTCATTGGAAATGTAGATATGTTGGAAAATTCAAGAAAAAAAATCTCTTTGTACACATCTAGAAAGAAATTCCCAAATTCATCTACTAGGAGATTTGGATGGCGAGGAATAATGCCATTTTGCAAGATAAAATATTCCCTCTATCAAGATTTCACTCTCTATCTTGTAGTCTACTCTCTTATGTCATGTGTACTAAGGATAGGAACCCATAATCCTTCTCTGATCTTGATCATGTAGAATCAAATTGTATCAATAGCATTATTAGTCCTTGATACTTTCAAGTCTCATCTCCTCCTCCAACTCCTCCAAGCAAATCGTGATGGAAGTTACGACTCTTGAATCAGAAATTTGAAAAGTGGAGGAAGAAACAAGCCAAACCCATTTTATTCTTCGACGGGGCTTCAGAAGGAAATCCAGGGGTGGAAGGTGTGGAGGGGGGTCATTTTTTACCCCGGAGTAAACCAGAACATCATATATTCATGAGTATTGGGAAATAAAACAAATAATCAAGTAGAATTTTTTTTTGTACTTATGGGATTGACTCTGATACCTGAAAGAAAACTTCAGAGCATTATTGTCATTAGAGAATCGAAATTGGTGATAAAAGTTTTGAGACACACCAACAACAGCTCCCAGTCCAACCTGAAACGAATATATCATAGAATCAAAGATGAAGAGAAAAATTTTCACTCAGTGGAATACTTCCACATTCTTCGAAAAAAAAAATCAAGAGGCAGGTCAGCTAACCAAGAGAGCCAAGGCGATGAAGCAAGGGGATTTAATGACCAATGAGGTAACAACCATGAGATTTATTCCCTATTATCATGGGTAAAAGAGTAACAAAGAGTGTAACCTCACTCAACATTATAGACAAAGCATGATTTAACATTGAAATAATTTCAAACATTAAAAATCCAAGGGAACATTGGAGGCATAAAACGCCCTAAAAATGTTTTCAGGATGAGTGATGTGACTCCCCCCCCCAATCATAGCAGATACATCATGTAGAACCAAATCATTTCCCTTTTCAAATGTGAGTCTCACATCACCTCCATGCACAACCAACAACAGGTGGAAGATGGCATCATATATTCGCATGGTGGACTTTAAAGCTCTCCCTCCTTCCATAATCCCCCATGTGGGATTTGTTCTCACTCTGAGACCATTACAAGAAGTTCATCCCCTTCAGTCTGGCCGCTCTTTCTTCTCATGGACTTTAACACTAAGCACCAGCATACCTTCCCATCATCACCAATACTCTAGACAAATTTCATGCGTGATAGCGAAAAACTCACAATGATAAATCTCAGTGGAACCCAAGTTATGGATGTCATTACCCTGCCTTCGAATAGTTGTTTAATCCTCCCTCTCTACCATTCAAAAAATTCACATAGCAGCTGAAGGACTCTTTGTATGTTCTCAATTACCATGTGGCGTAGGAGATGAATAGCCTGTGACTGTACCAATTTCAAATTGGAGGTGCTTCAAGGGAAAATGGAGCATCAACAATAAGAAATCAAAACCCTCAATGCAATACCCATGTTTCCCCTAGTTTTTAAATATAACTATAATTGGCCAAGAGACTAGGGCAGACTAAATATGGTTGAATGTTGGATTTGATGAACCTTCATATAAAAGGGTCAATGGATGAATTTTTTGTTATTAATAGAAAATGGATATGTGATGCACAACTGTTGAAAGGGGGGGAGTTTTCCAAGATAGACCATGGATTCTATGAGAGAGTTGGTGAGGGAAACTGAGAATGGTTGAGATGACCCTCACCAAACCAATACTTACTGGATGTAATTTCTCAATGGTCCTCTATCCCAGAGATGAATTACTAGTCAATATGGTAGCTGTAAGGCCTCCTCAAGAGTTAATGAAGAGATGGGGAAGGGTACCCATCTATAAGACTTCCAAGCCTGACCACAAGTTGTAGATTTGGACCCATGCAACCTTATTGAGGAAGGAAGGAAAGGAAGTAATTCAGAAAAATAGAGGCATATATGCAAGAAGCAAAGTGGAGGAAACGATCTTCAGAAGAGAAGAGAGTATTGTTCAACTTTGGAGTGGAGAGGAAAACTAAGAAGCAAGATCATTATGGTTGTAAGAAGCCATGGGCAAGGTTTCGCTACAAGATGATAAATGAGGTTGATGAGTGACTATGGAAGTAATCATGCAAAACTCCTTGCTTGGTATAGAGAAAAATGGTTACCAAGATCTTGTGGGAGGAGGAGAGTAACCTTCATCCCTGATTGTTGTTGAGAAAGAAGAAAGAGTCTCTCTTAGAGCGTCATGGTCTAGCTCAGAAGTCACTAGTGGTAAATCTGCCAGGCGTGGTTGTGCCTATAGTTGGGTGTAAACGAGAACCCATTTCAGCAGTCGCTTCACATTTTCCAGTTTTGATAAGTATTTTCATACTCTATGTAATACAATGGATGCGATGATTGAATGTTTGTCTTTATGGTTAAGTTTTACAGTGTGTGAATAGTTATTAGAAATGCTCATTTTCTTCTGTAAACGTTTATATTTACCTGACCTTCTATTTACCTCATCCTAGCCGCTAGAGAGTTAGGGGATGTAAGTCTACTGGAGAGTCAGGGTAGGATTAACTAAAATGTTTAGGTCCTCCTGACCTTTTCAGACTACCTTAGCGGGAATTTCAAGTTCAAATTCTGCAGAAGAAGGGTGCTCCCTTCAGACCTTTCACCCATGTGACCAAGGGCTCATACCCATGGTGTTAATAAAACTTTGGAAAAAATCTAAGTGTAGCCCATGAAACTCAATATGATTCCATATGACCCAGAGTTGGAAACTCCTCGCTAAGCCCGAAAGGAGTGAAGCTACTCTAGCTTCAGAACTCCGGGAATTCAGAGCTATGGCACCCATGACTTCACAACCCTCGAAAACAGCTAAAGGTTGGATTTGTGAATTTATAAGGGTTGTTGATCTGGGAATCTATTGGGAATATCTCTCAAACGTTAGATCAAACCTACAAAGGGGGTAGCGCTAAGTGCTTTCATGAATTCCCACTTTGAGAGAATAAGGGGTGGTCTAACGCCTAAACTACTGAATGCCAGAGTCACGAAGTTAATCTAGACCATTGAGAGTAGAGGGATGTGTGTCCATAGATCAATGGCTATCCAGAAGTTTGGTTATCCGGTAGTATCAAAGTGTAAACACAAGAACATGTAAGTTTCCTCGAAG
>ML789175.1:670921-692108 GCA_009831015.1 Picea engelmannii | reverse complement strand
GCCCTTTGGGTTGATTAATGCAGGAGCAACCTTCCAAAGATCCATGGACGTAGCTTTTCGGGGATTGATTAACAAATGTGTAGTAGTATATTTGGACGACGTGACTGTGTATTCAAAGAACATAGAAGACCACATCCAACATCTAACCCATATTTTTGAAAGGTGTAGGAAATATGGAATATCTTTAAACCCTAAGAAAACTATCTTTGGTGTCGAGGAAGGGAAACTACTAGGTCATATTATATCTCAAGCAGGAATTCGTATAGATCCAAAATGAATAAAGGCAATAGCTCAGCTTCCCTTACCCCATAACAAAAAGGCTATGCAATCCTTCTTTGGGAAAATTAATTTTGTGAGAAAGTTCACGCCCGATTTTGCTGAAACTGTCAAACCCTTACAAACAATGATTCACAAGGATGCATATTTTTAAGTGGGATGACGAGCGAAAAGATGCTTTCAACAATATCAAGACTGCAATATCTCAAGCTCTGGTGTTGCGAAGTCTCAACTTTAGTAAAGATGTTTTCCTCTATACTTTTGCCTCCGACCAATCCTTAGCTGTAGTATTGACCTAGAAGGATGATGATAACAATGAGGCACCGATATCATTTATGAGCACTAATCTCCAAGGAGCCGAATTGAACTAACCTGCTATAGACAAACAAGATTATGCGGTGTACAAAGCAGTAAAACATTTCAGATCTTACATCCTAAAAAATCACACCAAAGTCATTGTGCCTCATCCCGCAGTCTCATCCCTATTCACTCAACAAGAGATGGGGGAAAGAAGGGGAAATTGGATGGAAGTTGTCCAGGAATTTGATCTAGATATAAAACCTGCCAAATTAGTAAAGGGACAAGGATTGTGTAAACTGGCCACAGAAGCCCAAGATCGAATAAATGAAGACCTCGGGTGGGAGAATTAATTAGCATTATGGTGTAGTGAAGATTTATACATTCCCCTAGGGAAAGAGTCTTGGTATGGAAAATTGATTTACCTCCCGCATCATGGAACTTGCCCAAAAAACCTAAACCCTAAGGAAAGGAGAGCTCACAGGATAAAATCTGTGCAATATCGCCTCGTAAATTCAATACTTTTCTGCGTAAATTATGATGGAGTACTCTTGAGATGTCTTGAACATGAATATACAGAAAAGGTTCCGAGGGAGCTCCATGATGGTCTTGCAAGTGGACACTTTGCAGGAAATACCACAACTCACAAAATATTAAGAGTCGTTTATTACTGGCCTACTCTATTTAGGGACGCTCATACATACGCTAGGAATTGTAAATCTTGTCAAATGAGCGTTGGTAGAGAAAAGAGAGCAGATGTCCCACTCCAACCAATGATCATATCCAGAACATTCGAGCAATGGGGGTTAGACATCATAGGGGAGATTACACCGAGTTATTGAAAAAAACATAAATACATACTGACTGCTACGAACTATTTTACGAAATGGGTAGAGGCCATCCCTCTGACTCACGTGAATGAAAAGGTTGTAATCCAATTCATAGAACAACAACTGATCACAAGGTTTGGGATGCCTTCCATTCTCAGTTTTGACAATGTTGCTTAATTTTATTCTACTCTATTAACAGAGTTCAATATAGACAAAGGAATCATAATAAGATACTCTGCAAACTACTATCCACAAGGAAACGGGATGGCATAATAAACTAATAAGAACCTAGTGAGGATCTTGAAGAAAATAATCACAAACAATTAGAGGAATTGGCATAGCTCGCTTCATAATGCCTTATGGGAAGATAGAGTAACACCCAAGGAAGATATAGGAAACTCCCCATACATTCTGGTATACGGACAAGAAGACATTCTCCCAAATGAGTTATATCTTTCGTCACTTCAGCTTGCTCAAGGTTCAAGAGGACAACCCTCATCAGTTATTCAACAAAGAAATGATACCCTCCTCATGCTTGAAGAAGAATAGGAGAAAGAAAAATCTAAGTTTATCGCATCGCTCATCAACATATAGTTCAGAGATGGTTTGACAAGCATAAGGCTAAAGAGAAGAATTTTGAAGTGGGAGACTTAGTCCTGAAATGGGATAGAGAAAACAAACCTAAGGGAAAACATTCGAAGTTTCAAAATCTATGGCTCAAACCTTTCCAAGTATCTGAGAAAATTTGGGCAGGCACGTATCATTTGCAAAATATGAGGGGGGAACCTGACGCCCTCCCAGTGAACGACGAAGCCCTAAAACAATATTTCTGTTAAAAAAAGTGTATTTTTCATGTTACATTCTGATTAGGATAAATGTGTAGGTTTAGGTTAGACTGATAGCATAGTCATTTTTATTTATGTCTTTTCTTTTGCTTGGAATTTTCTTCTAATAAATTTGTCTTCCGTAAAACATTGGTTGACCTTAATAAATATGGTGTAGCAAACTCTTCTCTTAACTTACGCTTACGTGCAACATAAGAAACACTTGACAATTACAAATTTCTTCAAGGAGATCTATATCTTGTCTTTGCAAAACAAGCGACCTTGGTAAGTGATGAAGTGTCCTCCTTGTGGTCTGGTAAATCCCAAAGGGAAAGATGGCAAGTTGGGAAGGATCACATGTACCTCCATATAGAGCTAGGAAGAATTTCACATTAACTATTTCATCTTGCAAATAGCAGACGTCCTCCTCTCCAACTCGCTCAGGCCATTTCCGCCAGAAATAAATCAATTATATTAAATAAGTGCAAAGTTGGAGAGGGTATGTAGATAACTCTGTCGGGGCTATGGACGCTCGCTCATAGCAGAGCAAGGTCTGTGACGTCAGGGTGACTCAACCAGGGCTATGGATGCTTGCTGGTAGCGGAGCAACACTGTAGCGAGTGAATAATGATAACTAAAATGGCCTCGGGTCAGTGAATGCCTTACCCGACTCTTGTCAAAAGGGGGCATGGGTCACGGTCAAGAGGAACAAAGATGGGATAAGGGATAAACTCCATAGGCGGACCCATATTCATGAACCTGAGAAATTGTACACGCATGGATAGGAAATACTCTGATAAAAGCAAATCTAGTTAGTTTCTCAACTAGCTTCTACACTAGCTAAGCCAGAAGAAAGGAACAAAGATTCTACTTTCACCCAGAGAATCTCCATTTGTTGAGCGCTCAACACACCCTAAAAGCTTTTATGATTTTTTTTTCTCTCTTTTGGGTACCACTTGTTTTCTTTTGTTCTTCTTTATGAATTGAGTCTGTTGTGGAGGGATTGCTAATTTCATTTTCATGTATCATCATCAATCAAGTTGGATTTATTTGAACCTGTCAAAGTGGAATCTTTGTGTCTAAAAAGAACTTGGCATTTTAACTAAGGAGCTGCAGCTAAAATTGTGACCCATGAGCTTATGTTCGACATTGACAAAATCCAAGAAAATAAATCAACCACATAGTAACAATAATCACCGATTGTCGATGTGTCATCGACATCGGTAAAAAATGGAGTAGATTTGCGTTGTTTTTTCATAAAGAAGATTCAGGAAATGGTCGTTTTCCCATCGGTGTCGGCGAAATATGAGAGGGATAAACATTGACATCATCCAGTATGAACCTTTGATAGCCGATTACTGATGCGTTTGTTTGGGGTCGATGAAATCCCAAAGAGTTAAATCATGGAAGTTTTTCGCATTGACAAATCGCCAATCACCGATCCTCGATGCATTTTTGGCATCGACAAGTTTCGAGGGGGGGGTAATCCAGGAACACTTGTTTAAACTTATCGCCGATCATCGATCCTTGATAATTTTTCGGCATTGGCAAGGTAGGACATGTTGTTAAAATACTTATCTAATGAAAATCCACAATTCTGAATAACATAATTAAACGAAGATTCCAATCTCAAACACCAAGTGTCTATGTTGCCTAGGCATTTCATACAGCTTAGTTTCATCCTGAGTCATCTTAGGTTTCCCCATGTCCTAGTCACACTTCCAAGTCATCTTTTCCACATCAGTGTTATATGGCAAGATGGATCGGCATCGGATTTTTTTCCAAGAGGTATCAACGAACATTGTCTAAAGAAAAGCGTCGACTCCCGATCCAACCATTAAATTAGCGGTGATGGGATATTTTTAACACAAAATATGATCAGATTCTGCCAATTAATAGGCCAATTAATGTTTCGCTCCACATACGTTGCTATCATGTGTTTCGATCAAACAACGAGAATTTGAAATCGCCGATGGACCACATTAAAGCCTGTGCCTACACCACCAACCTACGACTGCATTTAATCTTGAACATGATGCAGATCCGGCGACAGATTTTGTAGAACCACACTTAAACCCTGAATTGAAGAACTGATGTGACATGGTAAGTATTCTCCTCGTTTAAAATCACTAAGAAAGCTTAGAACACCTACATTTTTCACACAAGTTTCTCATTTCTAGAGCAGTCGAATAAGCGAAGAGAGCGTCTCAAGAGTTGTGTTTGATTCTCAGAAATTTCAAAAAACTAGGTTAAGCTAGTGCGAAGAAGAGGTTATGGGTTAATTTTATCCTTTCGACAATTTCATTTTTATGTATCAACATTCTATATGCAACACGGTGTCTAATGCTATTCTCTCTGTAGGAAAAAATGCCTCCAAGGAAGCCAACAACCAAACGCTCGCCAAGGGAACCAAAATTGAAGGAAGCAGAGATTGGTGAAGGATCTTCTCCCTGCGTTGCGAGGTAGTTGGAATTTTCTCCCAGAGTGGAACTGATCATCAAAGCATTGACTAAGAAAGCATTCGCTCAACCCCTTGTTTTTGGTGATACAAAAGCAACCACTGGATCAAAGGTAGTGCTCCCACAATGGGGAGATTTGTTCAACAGAATTAGCCAATAATATTACCCGGACTTATCACCCACAGTGACTCAGATGTAAGGGTGCTCGACGACCAGGTTTTCCGAATACCTGACGGTCGTGCTTGCATATGGTAGCTTGTCGAACTCCAGTCTTTCCCTGCATTGAGAATATGAGTTGGATAATCGATCATACAGACTCGCATACGTGCCTAATCAATGATGAGAATGGTGGATGTGTCCGATTTTTTATCCAGACAAAGGTCCATAAATATTACAAGATTAGGGACCTGGAGGTGCGGTTGAACACAAACTTCGTGGTGAATTTATATGAATTCCATGACACCAGCCGATTAATGGACTCCTGCTGGAAGGAAGATAAGAAATTTACCAACCGGAGAAATGGCTGGTATAGGACAACAAACCCGAGAGAGCCATATATCTACTTAATGGATCTAATTTGTCGATTATACGAGGAAAAATATTGTGTGAAGTTCTCATAGGAATGGATGCCCCTGGCATACACTGTGTCTATTTCCGGGAGTAGTTTCAACTAGGGAGCAAACATCTCCAAGAAATTGAGCACCAGTATATTGCAAGCTCAGTCACCAAAGGAGGGAGAAGCACTCACTTTTCACATGGCCTCATATCTGCTAGATGTGATATGCCCAAGGAATGTTTTCTCCGACATGAATCTGAGATGGCACGTCCTAGAGATACCTGTACATGTTTACTTTAGCATCATGTGGGAAAACAGGTACAAAAATATTATGCTCTCATTTGCGATGAATTCATTGCTCGGATTCATTTCATTATTTTCAAAAAAGAATGACCAAGACTGTATGTAGCGACAAAGAAAATGGTTTCAAAAGTAGGCCACTGGTACCTAGACAAAACCACAACATATATCAGGGTGTTCGGGGCCACCGATGCACCACATTTACTACCGAATCACGTCCTAGGTCAACTCGTCGTAGGAGAAATCTGTTACCAGACCATCCTGCAGGGCTATAACACCACTTTGGTTAAGGACAAGAAACAAGCGTTCATAGCCTATGGTTTCCATGTAGGGTTTTTCATAGTGAAGGAAACTGCGCAAGATAAATAAGAGGGTTTAAGCTGGCTATAATACAGGTTCCCGACGGGCCGATTCCACAAACATGACCCTAAAGGCTTAGTTCTCTAGCATGCATCACAAGTCTCTTCCTACTGGCCATATGCACATGACAATTTTGAAGATGAGATATTTATAGAATGTGCTCAGGACTGGGAAGAAATACTAAAGAGAAAATCTAAACTGAACATGACTAGGTTCAAAGATATGAGTATGTATGAGCAAGTTGAAATGATAGAACAAATGGCTCAAGAATCTCTCAGGGTTAGAGAAGAAAACAGAGCAGCAGAAGCTGCAGAGGCACAAAGGAGGGGTATTTTGTTACTAGAAGGAGCCCAAGGAGTCATCGAGTAGCTAGAGAACAATCCTCAACTAGTAGAAATGATGAGGATCACCCCGGTCGACCCATTCACAATCAGAGAGGAGATAAATGGCTCAGAGTCAACACAATTGGAGGAAACCACCGGTTTGGAAAATCCCAGAGTTCCATCACCACATGCTAGATCGTTGGTGACCATTTGAACCCAGCATGCGATTCCAAGAATACCAGGTGAAATAGGTGTTCCTAATACCATGTTTGATCTAGTAACGATCTATGATGATGAAGAGAGTTTGGAGGTATTAATTATAACTCTGATACCAATTACAGAGGAGAAAGAACCTTGGGAGACATCTGCTCCAAGTCTTGATGCATCAATTCCAAACCCTCTGTAGCGCGACCATGAGGCCAAAAGTATCTTAGACACTGAACTTCTCAACCTATCGGGGACCTCGAAAGACAACTCCAGGGATGAGCTAGGTTCAGGTGGACAAAAAGAATAATTGCAACAGCCAGAGATCGACACCTCAACAACCGATCACCAAGTAAGTATTTAGTCAGACACTATCCCTTAAATTTTGGTCTATACCTCACCATCCGATGAACACCATATGAAGATTGAGCCATTGGAACATATGGAAGTTTCCCTTGGCAAAGAAGTACAAGATCTGATCCTAGAGAAAATACATACGACATGAATCTTGGGAAACACTCTGACCTGGGGAGAACAACAAATCCCTGAGCTAGTTGATGAGTTCATCGATATACAGGTGATCACTTACGATAGGAAGCGAAAAGCCATCATGAGGAGGACCACCAAGAAAAGAAGACTCGTGCTGGATAGATCGATTCTCATCACCACAGAAGAGAAGTTGCTCAACATAGAAAACATCAAGACATCTTATCTCATTGGTGCAGGGATGGATATCACTGATGCCACGTTGGATCAAGAAAAATGAGATGAAAAGGAACTGGCCGCCGCACAGAAGGAGCTCGACCATCTGCGCCATTTGGAAAAATATTACCAAGACTCAACGCAGGCCACAATTTTTCTTAAGAGTGAGTTCCAAGATGCATTTGCAAATTTCACGAGCGAAAGACATATTTTCACTGCATGTGTAGCCGACTATCAAGAAGATACCCTTATGGCACTGGAAACCTGTAAGGACGTGGAGAGATAGTATGAAAAGGCATACCAAGCTGTAGAATGAATCAATTACATCAACACAATATAGAAGGGCCGAGACACAAAGGAGCATGGAATTCGAGTGCTAATGGATAACAGTATCTCCCAGATCAGGAAAACAACCAAATACTGGGTAAGTATGGCCTAGGAACCTCATTGAGAAATATAGAAGAGGTGGGCCGAGTGCGAAAGAAGTTGGGAAAAGATCAATTGGGAGATGAAATACATTGGTCTCCTAGAGTTCGACTCACCCGAAGACTTTGTCCACTTGCATGACATAGTCAAATGACATGCAGAACATGAATCAACATGGGGAGTGGAGATTGCACAAGTGGCAAGTATGACACCATGTCAAATACATAAGTTTATGGAACATCCGATCAAGGCTCATGCAGTTCTGCAACGTTTAAGTGCCAAAGTCACCAAATATAGAGAATGAGCAATAGAAGTGAAGGAAACCCTTTCAACCTTGATGAATGAGCACACATTCACATATGTTAACACATGTGAGGATCTCTTTGTCAAGTGGTCAGAATATGAGAAGAGTAATCCACTCTAGTAGTACAACAAGATGATTTCCAGAGAACAAAGAGATCAAGCACCACGTGGCAATCTTTTGTTTTACTTAACACAAACTTGTAGAACCTATTTTTAGTGAGTGATTCTTTATAAATAGGAGGATTGACCTTTTAGAAGAGGTCAATGGTTTTGGGGAAAAGACCCTCTTTTTGAGAATTGTAAAGAATTGTTTCTGAGTAAACTTAATTGAGAAGTTTTGTTTAGAACCAGAGACAAAATTTTATTTTTCATCAAAGGCGTTATGTGATTGGATTGAGGAGGAACTACTTCCAACTTTTATTTTAGTAGTTGATGTTGTAACGAGTAAGAGTTCCTGAATCTATTGATAAGCTATTTGTTTCAATATTTTAACAGTTCTTTTATTCTTAATGATGAAAAGAAAATCGTTGTGTTAATGTGTGATTGATGGTAGAGCTAAGGAAACTATTTTTCTTTCACTCATCTTATTGCATGCGTATTTTCTTTCAATAATTATATCTCAGTCACTGTTGAAATACCATCAAGTTAATCTATTATTACTAGACTTGTAATAGGTGTGAATATCCCAGGCTCAACCTTCTTCAGTAGTTAAGAATCCCTTTTATTAGTTGGTTTATACCATCATACCTTACTTTATCAAACTCATCTAATAAAAGAAAAGACAAAAAGAGAACGTTTAATATGAAGGAGGAACTTTCACAGAAATATATCATGTCGATCACTAAGAAAATCCCATCGATAAATTAGCTAGATCAAAATATCCGGAAAACCATTCCACCCATCAAACGTTGGAGAGTCTAATTGGGCCTATAGGGCGGGTTTGGTTCCTACTGTTGAGTTAAAGGGATCTCAGACCCCTCAACAGGTCCTTCTTAAGTTACAAACAAAAGGTACCGAAGTATTCTAGAGCATTGGCATTTTCATCTTCCTAGGAAGGAATAAGTCTCACCCGAAGCGCAACCGAGACATGAAAGAGAGGGAAGGGTAAGGAGAATACTTAGAAAAACCTCTAAGGTATCAAGGCTCACTGTAATCTTGCACATAATAAACTAAACCTATAACAATCCTGAGGAATTCCTAACTGGGAAATAAAGAGACAGAGTTGTGTTTCCATTCATAAAGAAGCATTTAAGTACATCAAACATAAAGGTAATAAAGAACAACATTCCATTCATGCATTAAGACTTAATACACAATATGTAGATTAAAAATTTAGGCCTCTGCTTATATTGATAATGCCAAAATCTGATACATTGTCTGTCTGATTCTCACCCAGATCTCCATATTCAACTATGCTATGGTATTGGCCCATTACATCAGTGACTCTCGTCACAACATCAGTATTCAACAACAGTATTAGTTATAGGTCTGGACTAACATACTAAAATAATGGCATTATAGTCCTTTCATTAACCTTTCACCATTATCCTATCATTCATTCATTACCCTATTACAATCATATCATACTCCTATATATAATCCGATCTTATTGGTTAAGAACACAAGAGTTATTTCTTTTCTTGATCTTTCTGCTGATGTTGCACTGTCCCTTTAACCATTTTATGTTTCTTCCTTTCACGCATTGTCTAGCTCCTCAACAACTTGCACAACTTCCATTCTCCAAAATGAAGCTGCAATGTGTTGTGCACAACTTCTAAAAAATAAAACGAAGGGCCCAACAAGGCCACTGGCCCCACTCATTTTAGAATAGTATAAAGACCATAAAGTTTGGGGGTGAGTTTATGATAATGTTGAGATTTGAGTGAAGTTTTCTTGTACAGTTGCATAGGAAGAAACACCTGGTCCCCTTCAACAAATTGACGTTTAGAATGACCCTCATCTACCTGTTTCTTTATGTGGTTCTAAGCCATGAACTTTTTTTCTTTGAGAGTACGGAGAAATTTTTAACCTCCTAAACCTTGGAGACACTTGACATGTATGGGATAACCAATGGTTGCCTTTGTTCATAGAATTATTCAAAGAGATTCATGTGAGTGGCAGTATGGTAAGAGGTGGAGTACCACCATTCAACAAGGGGTAACCAATGAACCCATCGATTTTGTCTATATGATGCAAAAAAAATCAAATGTGTTTCCAAACACTTTTTGAATGCTTCAATTTAGCCATCAGTCTGGGGATGATAGGTAGTGTTGAGATGCAATTGGGTTCCCTGGAGCTTGAATAATTTTTCCCATAAATTGCTGGTAAAAGTTGGATCATGGTCAGAAACAACATAATGAGGCATGCCATGGAATTTGAAGATATTATCCATAAAAACATGATCCACCGTGGAGGCATTGAATGGGTGCTGAAGAGAACATAAATGAGCATATTTAGAAAGATGATCCATGACCACCATGATGACTAACTTATTTCCCGATTTAGGTAAGCAAACAATGAAATCCATAGAAATATATGTCCAAATAGTAGGTAGAAGTGGAAGTTGTTGGACTGTTCCAAGGGTTTTGACAATCTCTCCTTTAGTGCATTTTCCGTTTCCTTAAATACAAACGACCTTTATAGCGAAGTTCTTCATTGTGCCAATAGTACCTTAGAGAATATTGAGTATCTTGTTGCAATTTTTGGATTAGGATATAAATTTTGGGGTCTTGTCACCATTCATGGAGAACAAGCTCAATCCAATTTGTGATAATGAATGAGAGGGAAAAGAGGGGCCCTTCTTCTTCATATTGTCGGGAAAGGGCATCAACCACCACATTTTCTTTTCCCTTCTTGTAAATGATCTCATAATCATTATAAAAGTGCTTGGTCACCCATTTTTGTTGCTCCAGAGATGAAATCCATTGTTCTAGGAAGTACTTGAGGATTTTATGATCCATTTTAATTTGGAAGTGGTTCCCCAAGAGATAAGGGCGCCAGAGATCCACTACATTGAAAATAGACAACATTTCCTTTTCATAGATTGATTGGCCCAAAATTTTCTTTGAAAACTTTTTACTGGTGAAATCCAAAGGTTGACCTTCTTGCATGAGGATTGTCCCTATGCCTCTCCATGATGCATCATATTCCAGAACAAAGGTCTTGGTGAAGTCAGGTAGTTCCAGGATAGGAGTAGTGCACATAGCTTCTTTCAAGGCTTGGGAGGATTGGTGAGCTACTAGATTCCAATTGAAATCATTTTTTTTAAGGAGAGTTGTGAGGGGAGCCACAATTTTTCCATAATTCTAAACAAACTTGAAATAATAACCCATTAAAACCAGGAAACCATGCACAATTTTAAGAGTTTTAAGGCAAGACCAATTTTGCATAGCTTCAATTTTCTTAGGATCCACCCTTACACCATCCTTGCCAACAATATGACCTAGGTACTCAACTTCAGAGGTGCAAAAATCACATTTAGACTATTTGAGGAAGATTTTGTACATGGAGAGGAGGTGGAGAACTTGATCCACATGGGTGAGATGAGCTTGCCAATTTTTACTATAGCTGATAATATCATCAAAGAAAACTAACACAAAGTGATGGAGTAAAGGATGAAACATATGATTCATGAGGCTTTGAAAAGTGGAGGGAGAATTACAGAGACCAAAGGGCATGAACAAGAACTCATAGTGACCCTCATGATTGTGAAATGGAGTCTTGAAAATGTCTTCCTCTTTCATACTTATATGGTGGTAGCCAAAATGTAGGTCAATTCTAGTAAATTATTGAGCCCCACTGAGTTCATCTAGAAGGTCATATATGATAGGAATTGTAACATCCCCATCCACCCATGTCGGGCCATGCTACTCCAAAAAATGATTTTGTTCTCTGCTCAACATACCGTCACATACCCAGCATCCAACTGAGCTATGCCACATAAATTTTTCGAACTACATGCAATTAAAACATATACACACAAAAATCTTGCAGAAATTTATATATAAAACATAAACAAACAAATACATTCTGTAAATGCACATAGTCATACAGAACTAACAATAAACATATACATGACACATATACAGGAAATACCCATAAATATACAGATAGTTATAACCACACATATGATAAACCCATAAAAATAAACACGTAAATAATAATGCAGCATGTAAATTTATCACACAATTGACACTTATCTTGGTAAGAATATCATCAATTGCTTGCAGACCTTCCATGAACCTTCCAACCTTAGACCACACTGCTCATCATTCTCAGCAGTGGGTCACCCCCGAGCTGGGACTAAACTCCACCTGGGTAAAAAGACTCCTAACTAGGCTAATGTATCATAAACAACAAGAAAGACTCTGTCACAGGTGCCAACTCAAACTAACATCCTACAGTCCCTCATTCCCCACATGCATGTCCCACCCCAAGAAGTGTGCCCCTTCTTTTCTCAACAGTCCTTCGGCTGCCCCACTTCCTTTCCGGGCTTCAACAACAGGCCGAACAGGAAGTCTCAGAGCCCTGTAATTGCAGTTTAGCACCTTCAGGAAATCACTTCCCAACAATTATCTCACCCAGAGAGATTTCTCATGGGCTTGACAACCCACCTCTTCAATATCCCACGGGCTCGACAACCCCCCTTTCCCTAACTAGTGGAGTTTAGTCCCCCATACTCTTTTATCGTGGTCGGTTTGCATACAATGACGTATTTTATATTAATGATGAGACATATAAAAAAATAAGATCTCTGGTCTTTAACATCTACGCTCTCCAGCCTAATCATCGCAAAACTGACTCACCAACCTATCAAACACAACGTATACACAAAGGCTCCCTAGCCTCAAAATCACGCGCACTTAAGTTATTGTGCGCAGTATCCTAGAATGTGCACACTTCATCATTTTACTGCATAGTACATGCACGCACTATGCCATGAAAGGTGCATACAAAAAATGATTTCAAACAACTCACCAGCTTAAATACATTTGCATTTACATTTACAATTGGGTTCGGCCTAGGGATATTACAATCCCCTCCCCTTATTTATGCACCATCCTTAGTGCATTATGTATAGATATATAACAAAAGTTTTAAAAATCCTAAAACAGATGCGGGTATTCTGCCCGCATTGCATCCTCATGCTCCCAAGTAGCATCCTCAGGACTGTACCAGGTCCATTGGACCTTTATAATCCCTATGGCTTGATTCCAGAACTGTTTGATTTTCCGGTCCAGAATGTGTACCGGATAAACTTAGAAAGCACCTTCTTGCTCCACTTGAATCACATTCTAATCAATAACATGATTAGCATCATGTATATATTTCTTGAGCAATGATACATGGAATACATTATGAACATACATAGATGTAGGCAATGCAATCATATAAGCCATTGGACCAATCCTCTCTAGGATTTCAAACGACCCACAATAACGAGCTGCCAACTTTGAACAATTTCCCAACTTCAGGGAACTTATGTTGGCCTTCACTTTCAAGAATACATGGTCCCCAACTTTAAATTCCCTGTGAGTTCTTCCCTTATCAGCATAGCTTTTTTGCCTATCTTGGGCATCCTTTAAATTTTGTTTTATTTTTGTCATTTTCTCCTCGATTTCCTTGAGTAAATTTGGCCCAACCACTGCTCTATCTGTTGGGTTATCCCAACTTACCGGTGTGTTGCACTTTCTGCCATAAAGTGCCTCAAATGGGCTCATCTTTAGAGATGTTTGGTACCCATTGTTATAATAAAAATCTACTAAGTGTATGTAGTCTTCCCATTTCGATGGTTTATCCATCATATACATCCTCAAAATATCTTCAATCACTTGATTCACCCTCTCTGTTTGTCCATCTGATTCTGGATTATAAGTTGTGCTAAAATTCAAGTTGGTTCCAAATCCATTAAATAATCCCTTCCAAAAATTGGAGGTAAATTTTGGATCTCTGTCAGACATAATTGTCTTGGGTATGCCATGTAATCGAGCAATTTCTCTCATATACACATCAACAATGTTGACTGCCTTGTGAGTGAGCTTTACTGGAATAAAATGGGAAACTTTAGTAAGCTTATCCACCACTACCATGATAGAATCATGTTGCTTGTTTGTTCTGGGCAGTTTGGTGATGAAATCCATTGTTACAACTTCCCATTTTCACTTAGGAATGGGCAATGGCTGTTGCAAACCAACTGGGTGTCTATGCTCAACTTTTACCTTTTGACATTCCAAACATTTGGTAATTAAATCATCAACTTCTTTCTTCATTCCTGGCCAATAATATTGGTTCTTGACAACTGCAATAGTTTTCTGATAACCTGGGTGACCAACATAAGGTACATTATGCATTTCTCCCAATATCAGATTTTTCAATTCCTGGGAATTTGGTACATAAATTTTGCCTCTGCACATGAGAATTTCATCATTATCTAGCTTGTCTTCTTTAATTTTCTGCTGCAATTTACCTTGCTATAATTTTGCCACTAATTCCTTGTATTGCAAATCTAATTTTGCAGCCTCTAAATTCCATGTTTCAAATATGATTGGTACATGATAATGACTGTAGCATGCAATTCATGCACTCTTCTACTGAGTGCATCAACCACTTTGATCTCTTTCCCCTTGATATGCTTTATATCAAAGTCATATTCACTTAGAAATTCTAACCATTTGCTTTGTCTAGCATTTAGAGTTGGCTGATCAAATAAATATTTCAGACCATTATGGTCTGTCCTTAGCTCAAACCTTTTCCCCATGAGGTAGTGTCTCCATTTTCTCAAGGCATGCACTATGGCTGCCAACTCCAAATCATAAGTGGCATAGTGTCTTTCATGCTCCTTCAACTTCCTTGATTCATAACATACAACAAACCCATTTTGACTGAGGACTCCACCAAGTCCTTCTTTACATGCATCTGTGCATACAATGAAGTCTTCATTTGGGTATGCAATCCTTAGTATTGTAGCACTTGTTAATAATTGTTTCAAGTGTTGGAAACTATTTTCACAATCTAATGTCCACTGAAACTTCACACCCTTTCTTTGCAAGGAAGTGATTGGGTGTGCAATCTTTGAGAATCCTTCAATAAATATCCTATAGTAACCTACAAGACCCATGAATGATTTGACCTCTGTCACATTCTTTGGCGCTGACCATTCTCTAATGGATTCTATCTTCTCAGGATCCACTGCTATCCCATCCTCTGAAATGATATGTCCCAAATAATGAATTTGCTTCTGATAAAATGATCACTTGCTCAATTTGGCATACAACTGAGGCTCCCTTAATACTTGCAACACCAACCTCAAGTGATGCTCATGCTCTTCTTCTGACTTGGAATATATAAGAATGTCATCCAAAAAGGCAATGACAAACTTGTCTAAATATTCTTGGAAAACACCATTCATTAGGCACATGAAAACAATTGGTGCATTTGACAACCCAAATGGCACCATTGTGAAATCATAATGACCATACCTTGTCCCGAAGACGGTCTTGTTGATATCTTCCTCTTTAATCCTTACCTGATGGTATCCTGACCTGAGATCTATCTTTGAAAATATCTTTGCATCCTTCAATTGATCAAAGAGGTCATAAATCCTTGGAAGAGGATACTGGTTCTTTACAGTCACTTTATTCAACTGTCTGAAGTCAATGCACAATCATAATGTCCCATATTTCTTCTTCATGAACAAGACTGGGGCACCCCAAGGTGACACACTTGGGCATATATATCCCTTCTTCAGAAGTTCTTCAAGATGCATTTGCAACTCATTCAACTCTGGTGTACTCATTCTGTAAGGAGTCTTTGACACTGGAGATGCTCCAGGCATTAAATTTATAGAGAAATCAATATCTCTCTTTGGGGGTAGTCCCGATACCTCCTTGAACACATCTTCAAAATATTCTAGGACTGCATGATCTTCCAAATTTGGCACTTTATCTTTAGGTGTCTCTTCCATATGTGCTACAAATATTTGACACCCTTTTCTGTAACATTTCTTCAGCTGCAATGCTGAAATTTCTCTGATGGTTATTGCCCTGAGAATTCCCTGCACTTTCCTTAGGTTCCCATCCTCATCCAAGTAAGTAAATGCCTTGTTATGACAGTCTATGATAACATGATGCTGGTCCAACCAATCCATCCCAATTAGAAAGTCATAGGAACCTAAGGGAAAGATGTTCAAATCTGCCTTCGTGTTCAGTCCATTCATGTCCATAAGACATGACTTAACCATCTCATTAAATTTTCTTTTGGCTCCGGTAGCCAACTGCACCAACCAATATTTTCCATGCTTTCTTCTTGGAAAATGCAAACTTTCCACCATCTTAGGATCTATATAACTATGAATAGATCCTAAATCAATTAAAATAGAAATAGTTTGGTTGTTGATCATACCTTCCACTTCAATCATATGTGACTGATACTATGTTGTTTGTTGTCCAGGGCTGCATAGATCCTTGGTACATTTCTACCCATGTCCTCCACCATTTCATCTTGCTTTAGATTGCAAACAATCCTCACTTTTTCACCTTTGTGAGGAAAATCTTTGAACATATGATCTCCTTTACAACCCCAACATTGAATAGGTGGCTTCCTTGGCCTTTGACCCCCTGTCTCTATCGTTCTAGGTTCTCTAGAAGTTGGCTGTCCCTGAGTATTATTTCTGAAGAATGGTGGCTTATTCCCCTTCTTCCTCCGATCCATCTTGAATTTCTTTTTGTCTTCCCAAGATTTTTGGAAAGTTGGCCTTGATTTTTGTTGATCATATAGGCATTTAGCTCACCTTATGATCTCCTCCAATGTCTTGGGATCATCATACTGCATTTTGTCACTGATGAATGATGACAATCCACTCAAATACATCTGAATCTTAATTGTCTCATCCTTAATGAAAGAGATATACTTCAACAGTTCTAAAAACCTTCTCTCATATTCATCAATGGTCATACTCCCAAGCTTGAGTTCAAATAACTCTTTCATTTTCCTGTCATAGTATCTCTTAGTCAAGTATTTCTTCTCAAAATACTTCTTGAATTCCCTCTAGGTAACACTTTTATCTTTAATGTGTTGCACCTGCACAAGCTGATCCTACCACATGGATTCCTTTCCCTTGAGTTGATAGATGACAATTCTACCTTTTGCATGAGAACAATAATTATGAAATTGAAAATACTTTCTCAAGCCCAACAACCATGTCTCTACATATTCATCCTTCTGGTGCTCACCATCAAATGTAGGAGGTTTGATTTTGTTCATTTATCCTCGTAGCTCATCCAACCTAGACCTCATATGTTTCCTGACAAGGGATGGACTTGAGCTGCTATTTTCTCTCTTATTGGAATTCCTTGGGGAGTGATGGTGATGTCTGCTAGCACTTCTGGTTCTTCTTTTCTCATCAAGAGACCTGTGATTTTCTGATTTGCTTGAGCAACTCTCCTTATCCAATTTCTTTTCTATTCTTTTAAAGCTCTACATTAACTTCATGTTGAAGTCCTCTTGATTCTCCTTGGATCTCATAATCCTTTCATTACCATCATTATGGATTTGGAAATCCCTCTGCAAATTTTTAATGGTCTCTACCATATTCATGTTTTCATCCCTTCCTTCTCCATGTCCATTGGAGTTTGTTCCTTCAATGCCCAAATGGAAATCCATCCCTATGATCTCATATTACTTTCTATAAGTCCTCTGTGCATATTCCATTCCTATGGACTTTGTGTTGATCCTGATCTGATTTAGTTATTGTTAACTTTTCAAAATCTGTAACCAACAAAACTTTGTCATGCTTACTGTTTCAACAATCTCATGAAAATATGAACCATTCTGGTTCAATAATATATTAGAATTATTTCTTCTGATTTCCTAGAAAATTGAATGCCCAGATCAATTTCCTGGGTGAATAAATATATTCTACTATCCAAGACCTTTCCAACGCCTTCTCCCATGCTCAATTCCGAGTCTTGAGCAGAAAGTTATGGTTATTTGAAAATTGCTCATTAATGTTTCTGTTCACCCTTCAACTTGGCGCAACTCTGCGCTGTAATTATGCATTTTTGCACCTACTCCGTTGGATTTTTAGTAGGACCTACATTATGTTTCATCATATACATATTCTGGACACTCTTTCCAAGTTTCACCTCTTTCTAGGTTCTAGGTTGCTAGTTACAACTTGCTGAAGTTCTAGGCCAATTCGTGTTTTTGGTCTGGAATGCTACAAGTACCTTCTTTGCCATAATAAAGAATTTTAAAATTCCCATAAATTTAATTCAGCTCTGGTATTGTCTTCTATGGTTCAATATATTTTCATTGACTTCTCCTATGCCTCAATCTGATTCTGGAGCAGAAAGCTATGGATCTTTGAAGTTAGTTGGGTCTTAAAATTTACCCTCCACTGTTTGTGCTGTAACTTTCTCATAAAAGCTTCATTTGACGAATGGTTTACACCATTAGAAAGATCTCTCTGAGCTCTTTTATTTGAGATGTAGAGACAAAGTTTACCTTCATACACTTTATTCTTGTGGTTTTTGAGTAGCTAAAAACGCTCTTAAGGGCCTAAAAACGTGCTGCAAAAAGATGACGTTCAAACAATATAAAATGTCGCAGAAATTCGTTGGTTTTCTGCTGTTCTTCACCATCCAAATGACTTTGCGTGCACAAATTTCAACCCATACATCCATATTTAGCATATGCAACAACAACACAAGGTAAATCGTGCTCCGTGCACCTATAACAACTGTGCATCACTTCTCTGTCGTGCCAATAACTGGTACGCACTACTTTTGTGTCGCGTGCTAGAATCCACCGTGCGTAGATTTGGTTCTTGCACTATTAACTGTTGTGCACAATTTTTGTATCGCGCACTGATATTCCGCGCACATTTCACTCTATGTGCTACACTATACCAAATTTTAGTACGCCCCCACCTCGCACCAATACTCTATGCGCACCATTAACTAAATTGTCGCGTGACAACATATACCCATGTTGCACGCTCACCAACCAAAATCCTCTGCGCTCTGCCAATACTGCGCACAAAAAAAATGCCATTATTATGTGTGTGCACACCACACAATGCTAAATTTAGCACGCACACCTGCACACCAACATTTTTCCGCACGACGCCAAAATTTAGTGCGCGCACTGGCACACCAACATTTTTCTGCGCGGTGCCAAAATTTAGTGCACACACTTGCACACCAACATTTTTCCGCTTGGCACCAAAATTTACATATCACAAGCTCTTCACTATGCATCATGCATTTTTAGTGCACCCACCTACGCACATTCATTTTTTTATGCGCATCAATTTATTGTGAATTCCGCTGCAGAAATTGGGGCTTTTTTCTAATTTTTTCCCGAATTTACCATAGACATTCTGCAACTATGAAATTTGTTCAATTTGACCCCGATAACACCAATTTAACCTCTGCAACAATAAATCACTATGGGTTGACATTTATGGAACAATTTTTTCCCAAACTCAATTCACGAATTGAGAATTTTATTTACAAAACTTGCTCCATCTGTCATGGCTTCACTGTAACTTCAAATTCGACCCATTCTAGGTCCGAATTTGCTAGAATAGATATTAAATCAGAAATATCTCACCACTTGGCCAAATCCCTCAATTTTCCCATGAATTTAACAACAAAAATTGGGGCTTTTTTCCAATTCTGCGTCATTGCTTCTAAATTTTACCATGGACGCTTTGTAGCTTGAAATTTGGCCACTTCGAAATCAATCCTCTGTGAAATTTTGCTTCAACTCAACTTGCTCGGCCCATCTAGGCCCAGTGTTGAAAACTAAAGTTCTTATACCATATTGTAACATCCCCGACCACCCATGCCGAGCCATGCTACTCCAGAAAATGATTTTGTTCTCTGCTCAACACACCGTCACATACCCAGCATCCAACTGAGCTATGCCACATAAATTTTTTGAATTGCATGCAATTAATGTTGGAAATGTTTAACAGGTTGTCATTAATGGCAAGTACAACAATGAAGAATGTAATAGACAGGAACCAGAAATATTTTGGGAAGAAGCTGTAGAGCAACCTCGATAAGATTAAAAGAGATAGTGCAGAGGATTTTTGGTATGTTTTACAGGTAGCGTAAGACTTGTCATTGATGGAAAGTACATCAGTAATGATGGCTTGAGTACAACTGCGATGATCAACAAGCAAATAGAAGATAAGTCCAGGAAGATTGAATGATCGAAGGCAACGCAACGTTAATCAGGCATGATGGAGTCCTGTAAAGTTTGTGAAGCATTTCTGATCGTTGGATCCCATCCAAAATTTTCGACAGAATGAGGACCATCAGATTTGAATATAGACAAGAAGAGCGCGCTGAAGAGGAGGATAAATATCAGGCGTTAGATCTAAGTGCAGGGTCCGACCACCATTGGATCGAGGAAAACCTGCATGATCTTTAAAGTGCAAGGAGTAGAGGGCTCACAAAATCCCAAAAGCAGGAGGATCGTCCATATCAGGGGGTTATGTGGACCGTTGATCCAACTCCCTGTTGGAGTTTCAGGGATCGAGTGTTGGAGATGACAAGTAATATCATCCACAGAAATCTCGATTTCGCGATATGAAAAATCGCGACGTAATTTGAGCAATCAAATCAAGATCACATTTGGACTGTCGATCCGACTCACATCAACAAACCACGTCATCTAGGAACACGTGGCACAACCAGGTAATGACAAGTGTCAGACTGATTCAACATTCCAAGCACATGTAAGTCACGAATCAAGGTGACATGTGGCAGTTATTTAACACATGTGACGTCAGCAGACTTACTCCATATCGGAGTTTCGTGAATCACGACATAGAGAGATAAGAGAACATTCACCTCAGGAATCCCGATATTGCGATATGTGAAATCACAATGTAATCTGAGCCGTCAGATCAAGCTCAGATCTGGACCATTGATCTAACTCCATATTGGAGTTTCGGGGATCGCAACATGGAGAGGCAAGCAAACAATGCAACAAGAATGTCGATTTCGCGATATGCGAAATTGCAATTCAATCGCAACTGTTGAATGAAGCTTTGATCAGGACCGTTGATCCCACGCCATTTTGGGGTATCGGGGATCGCGACTTGGAGAGTCGAGATGTCTCTTCTCCAGACTCACGAAATGTGAAATCACGAAGGCGCCTTATGCATAAGGCCGTTGTTAGGACCACATATTGTACCCTTTTTGCCCATACTTTTTGCTATTATTTTACCCTTCATCACCTGCATTTTGACTTATACTATCATTTCACCTGATCATTCCAAGGTATACAACGTCCTTTCTCATTATTTTATGCT
>ML789175.1:653800-670821 GCA_009831015.1 Picea engelmannii | reverse complement strand
GAAGTAGTTCCTCCTCAATCCAATCACATAACGCCTTTGATGAAAAATAAAATTTTGTCTCTGGTTCTAAACAAAACTTCTCAATTAAGTTTACTCAGAAACAATTCTTTACAATTCTCAAAAAGAGGGTCTTTTCCCCAAAACCATTGACCTCTTCTAAAAGGTCAATCCTCCTATTTATAAAGAATCACTCACTAAAAATAGGTTCTACAAGTTTGTGTTAAGTAAAACAAAAGATTGCCACGTGGTGCTTGATCTCTTTGTTCTCTGGAAATCATCTTGTTGTACTACTAGAGTGGATTACTCTTCTCATATTCTGACCACTTGACAAAGAGATCCTCACATGTGTTAACATATGTGAATGTGTGCTCATTCATCAAGGTTGAAAGGGTTTCCTTCACTTCTATTGCTCATTCTCTATATTTGGTGACTTTGGCACTTAAACGTTGCAGAACTGCATGAGCCTTGATCGGATGTTCCATAAACTTATGTATTTGACATGGTGTCATACTTGCCACTTGTGCAATCTCCACTCCCCATGTTGATTCATGTTCTGCATGTCATTTGACTATGTCATGCAAGTGGACAAAGTCTTCGGGTGAGTCGAACTCTAGGAGACCAATGTATTTCATCTCCCAATTGATCTTTTCCCAACTTCTTTCGCACTCGGCCCACCTCTTCTATATTTCTCAATGAGGTTCCTAGGCCATACTTACCCAGTATTTGGTTGTTTTCCTGATCTGGGAGATACTGTTATCCATTAGCACTCGAATTCCATGCTCCTTTGTGTCTCGGCCCTTCTATATTGTGTTGATGTAATTGATTCATTCTACAGCTTGGTATGCCTTTTCATACTATCTCTCCACGTCCTTACAGGTTTCCAGTGCCATAAGGGTATCTTCTTGATAGTCGGCTACACATGCAGTGAAAATATGTCTTTCGCTCGTGAAATTTGCAAATGCATCTTGGAACTCACTCTTAAGAAAAATTGTGGCCTGCGTTGAGTCTTGGTAATATTTTTCCAAATGGCGCAGATGGTCGAGCTCCTTCTGTGCGGCGGCCAGTTCCTTTTCATCTCATTTTTCTTGATCCAACGTGGCATCAGTGATATCCATCCCTGCACCAATGAGATAAGATGTCTTGATGTTTTCTATGTTGAGCAACTTCTCTTCTGTGGTGATGAGAATCGATCTATCCAGCACGAGTCTTCTTTTCTTGGTGGTCCTCCTCATGATGGCTTTTCGCTTCCTATCGTAAGTGATCACCTGTATATCGATGAACTCATCAACTAGCTCAGGGATTTGTTGTTCTCCCCAGGTCAGAGTGTTTCCCAAGATTCATGTCGTATGTATTTTCTCTAGGATCAGATCTTGTACTTCTTTGCCAAGGGAAACTTCCATATGTTCCAATGGCTCAATCTTCATATGGTGTTCATCGGATGGTGAGGTATAGACCAAAATTTAAGGGATAGTGTCTGACTAAATACTTACTTGGTGATCGGTTGTTGAGGTGTCGATCTCTGGCTGTTGCAATTATTCTTTTTGTCCACCTGAACCTAGCTCATCCCTGGAGTTGTCTTTCGAGGTCCCCGATAGGTTGAGAAGTTCAGTGTCTAAGATACTTTTGGCCTCATGGTCGCGCTACAGAGGGTTTGGAATTGATGCATCAAGACTTGGAGCAGATGTCTCCCAAGGTTCTTTCTCCTCTGTAATTGGTATCAGAGTTATAATTAATACCTCCAAACTCTCTTCATCATCATAGATCGTTACTAGATCAAACATGGTATTAGGAACACCTATTTCACCTGGTATTCTTGGAATCGCATGCTGGGTTCAAATGGTCACCAACGATCTAGCATGTGGTGATGGAACTCTGGGATTTTCCAAACCGGTGGTTTCCTCCAATTGTGTTGACTCTGAGCCATTTATCTCCTCTCTGATTGTGAATGGGTCGACCGGGGTGATCCTCATCATTTCTACTAGTTGAGGATTGTTCTCTAGCTACTCGATGACTCCTTGGGCTCCTTCTAGTAACAAAATACCCCTCCTTTGTGCCTCTGCAGCTTCTGCTGCTCTGTTTTCTTCTCTAACCCTGAGAGATTCTTGAGCCATTTGTTCTATCATTTCAACTTGCTCATACATACTCATATCTTTGAACCTAGTCATGTTCAGTTTAGATTTTCTCTTTAGTATTTCTTCCCAGTCCTGAGCACATTCTATAAATATCTCATCTTCAAAATTGTCATGTGCATATGGCCAGTAGGAAGAGACTTGTGATGCATGCTAGAGAACTAAGCCTTTAGGGTCATGTTTGTGGAATCGGCCCGTCGGGAACCTGTATTATAGCCAGCTTAAACCCTCTTATTTATCTTGCGCAGTTTCCTTCACTATGAAAAACCCTACATGGAAACCATAGGCTATGAACGCTTGTTTCTTGTCCTTAACCAAAGTGGTGTTATAGCCCTGCAGGATGGTCTGGTAACAGATTTCTCCTACGACGAGTTGACCTAGGACGTGATTCGGTAGTAAATGTGGTGCATCGGTGGCCCCGAACACCCTGATATATGTTGTGGTTTTGTCTAGGTACCAGTGGCCTACTTTTGAAACCATTTTCTTTGTCGCTACATACAGTCTTGGTCATTCTTTTTTGAAAATAATGAAATGAATCCGAGCAATGAATTCATCGCAAATGAGAGCATAATATTTTTGTACCTGTTTTCCCACATGATGCTAAAGTAAACATGTACAGGTATCTCTAGGACGTGCCATCTCAGATTCATGTCGGAGAAAACATTCCTTGGGCATATCACATCTAGCAGATATGAGGCCATGTGAAAAGTGAGTGCTTCTCCCTCCTTTGGTGACTGAGCTTGCAATATACTGGTGCTCAATTTCTTGGAGATGTTTGCTCCCTAGTTGAAACTACTCCCGGAAATAGACACAGTGTATGCCAGGGGCATCCATTCCTATGAGAACTTCACACAATATTTTTCCTCGTATAATCGACAAATTAGATCCATTAAGTAGATATATGGCTCTCTCGGGTTTGTTGTCCTATACCAGCCATTTCTCCGGTTGGTAAATTTCTTATCTTCCTTCCAGCAGGAGTCCATTAATCGGCTGGTGTCATGGAATTCATATAAATTCACCACGAAGTTTGTGTTCAACCGCACCTCCAGGTCCCTAATCTTGTAATATTTATGGACCTTTGTCTGGATAAAAAATCGGACACATCCACCATTCTCATCATTGATTAGGCACGTATGCGAGTCTGTATGATCGATTATCCAACTCATATTCTCAATGCAGGGAAAGACTGGAGTTCGACAAGCTACCATATGCAAGCACGACCGTCAGGTATTCGGAAAACCTGGTCGTCGAGCACCCTTACATCTGAGTCACTGTGGGTGATAAGTCCGGGTAATATTATTGGCTAATTCTGTTGAACAAATCTCCCCATTGTGGGAGCACTACCTTTGATCCAGTGGTTGCTTTTGTATCACCAAAAACAAGGGGTTGAGCGAATGCTTTCTTAGTCAATGCTTTGATGATCAGTTCCACTCTGGGAGAAAATTCCAACTACCTCGCAACGCAGGGAGAAGATCCTTCACCAATCTCTGCTTCCTTCAATTTTGGTTCCCTTGGCGAGCGTTTGGTTGTTGGCTTCCTTGGAGGCATTTTTTCCTACAGAGAGAATAGCATTAGACACCGTGTTGCATATAGAATGTTGATACATAAAAATGAAATTGTCGAAAGGATAAAATTAACCCATAACCTCTTCTTCGCACTAGCTTAACCTAGTTTTTTGAAATTTCTGAGAATCAAACACAACTCTTGAGACGCTCTCTTCGCTTATTCGACTGCTCTAGAAATGAGAAACTTGTGTGAAAAATGTAGGTGTTCTAAGCTTTCTTAGTGATTTTAAACGAGGAGAATACTTACCATGTCACATCAGTTCTTCAATTCAGGGTTTAAGTGTGGTTCTACAAAATCTGTCGCCGGATCTGCATCATGTTCAAGATTAAATGCAGTCGTAGGTTGGTGGTGTAGGCACAGGCTTTAATGTGGTCCATCGGCGATTTCAAATTCTCGTTGTTTGATCGAAACACATGATAGCAACGTATGTGGAGCGAAACATTAATTGGCCTATTAATTGGCAGAATCTGATCATATTTTGTGTTAAAAATATCCCATCACCGCTAATTTAATGGTTGGATCGGGAGTCGACGCTTTTCTTTAGACAATGTTCGTTGATACCTCTTGGAAAAAAATCCGATGCCGATCCATCTTGCCATATAACACTGATGTGGAAAAGATGACTTGGAAGTGTGACTAGGACATGGGGAAACCTAAGATGACTCAGGATGAAACTAAGCTGTATGAAATGCCTAGGCAACATAGACACTTGGTGTTTGAGATTGGAATCTTCGTTTAATTATGTTATTCAGAATTGTGGATTTTCATTAGATAAGTATTTTAACAACATGTCCTACCTTGCCAATGCCGAAAAATTATCAAGGATCGATGATCGGCGATAAGTTTAAACAAGTGTTCCTGGATTACCCCCCCCTCGAAACTTGTCGATGCCAAAAATGCATCGAGGATCGGTGATTGGCGATTTGTCAATGCGAAAAACTTCCATGATTTAACTCTTTGGGATTTCATCGACCCCAAACAAACGCATCAGTAATCGGCTATCAAAGGTTCATACTGGATGATGTCAATGTTTATCCCTCTCATATTTCGCCGACACCGATGGGAAAACGACCATTTCCTGAATCTTCTTTATGAAAAAACAACGCAAATCTACTCCATTTTTTACCGATGTCGATGACACATCGACAATCGGTGATTATTGTTACTATGTGGTTGATTTATTTTCTTGGATTTTGTCAATGTCGAACATAAGCTCATGGGTCACAATTTTAGCTGCAGCTCCTTAGTTAAAATGCCAAGTTCTTTTTAGACACAAAGATTCCACTTTGACAGGTTCAAATAAATCCAACTTGATTGATGATGATACATGAAAATGAAATTAGCAATCCCTCCACAACAGACTCAATTCATAAAGAAGAACAAAAGAAAACAAGTGGTACCCAAAAGAGAGAAAAAAAAATCATAAAAGCTTTTAGGGTGTGTTGAGCGCTCAACAAATGGAGATTCTCTGGGTGAAAGTAGAATCTTTGTTCCTTTCTTCTGGCTTAGCTAGTGTAGAAGCTAGTTGAGAAACTAACTAGATTTGCTTTTATCAGAGTATTTCCTATCCATGCGTGTACAATTTCTCAGGTTCATGAATATGGGTCCGCCTATGGAGTTTATCCCTTATCCCATCTTTGTTCCTCTTGACCGTGACCCATGCCCCCTTTTGACAAGAGTCGGGTAAGGCATTCACTGACCCGAGGCCATTTTAGTTATCATTATTCACTCGCTACAGTGTTGCTCCGCTACCAGCAAGCATCCATAGCCCTGGTTGAGTCACCCTGACGTCACAGACCTTGCTCTGCTATGAGCGAGCGTCCATAGCCCCGACAGAGTTATCTACATACCCTCTCCAACTTTGCACTTATTTAATATAATTGATTTATTTCTGGCGGAAATGGCCTGAGCGAGTTGGAGAGGAGGACGTCTGCTATTTGCAAGATGAAATAGTTAATGTGAAATTCTTCCTAGCTCTATATGGAGGTACATGTGATCCTTCCCAACTTGCCATCTTTCCCTTTGGGATTTACCAGACCACAAGGAGGACACTTCATCACTTACCAAGGTCGCTTGTTTTGCAAAGACAAGATATAGATCTCCTTGAAGAAATTTGTAATTGTCAAGTGTTTCTTATGTTGCACGTAAGCGTAAGTTAAGAGAAGAGTTTGCTACACCATATTTATTAAGGTCAACCAATGTTTTACGGAAGACAAATTTATTAGAAGAAAATTCCAAGCAAAAGAAAAGACATAAATAAAAATGACTATGCTATCAGTCTAACCTAAACCTACACATTTATCCTAATCAGAATGTAACATGAAAAATACACTTTTTTTAACAGAAATATTGTTTTAGGGCTTCGTCGTTCACTGGGAGGGCGTCAGGTTCCCCCCTCATATTTTGCAAATGATACGTGCCTGCCCAAATTTTCTCAGATACTTGGAAAGGTTTGAGCCATAGATTTTGAAACTTCGAATGTTTTCCCTTAGGTTTGTTTTCTCTATCCCATTTCAGGACTAAGTCTCCCACTTCAAAATTCTTCTCTTTAGCCTTATGCTTGTCAAACCATCTCTGAACTATATGTTGATGAGCGATGCGATAAACTTAGATTTTTCTTTCTCCTATTCTTCTTCAAGCATGAGGAGGGTATCATTTCTTTGTTGAATAACTGATGAGGGTTGTCCTCTTGAACCTTGAGCAAGCTGAAGTGACGAAAGATATAACTCATTTGGGAGAATGTCTTCTTGTCCGTATACCAGAATGTATGGGGAGTTTCCTATATCTTCCTTGGGTGTTACTCTATCTTCCCATAAGGCATTATGAAGCGAGCTATGCCAATTCCTCTAATTGTTTGTGATTATTTTCTTCAAGATCCTCACTAGGTTCTTATTAGTTTATTATGCCATCCCGTTTCCTTGTGGATAGTAGTTTGCAGAGTATCTTATTATGATTCCTTTGTCTATATTGAACTCTGTTAATAGAGTAGAATAAAATTAAGCAACATTGTCAAAACTGAGAATGGAAGGCATCCCAAACCTTGTGATCAGTTGTTGTTCTATGAATTGGATTACAACCTTTTCATTCACGTGAGTCAGAGGGATGGCCTCTACCCATTTCGTAAAATAGTTCGTAGCAGTCAGTATGTATTTATGTTTTTTTCAATAACTCGGTGTAATCTCCCCTATGATGTCTAACCCCCATTGCTCGAATGTTCTGGATATGATCATTGGTTGGAGTGGGACATCTGCTCTCTTTTCTCTACCAACGCTCATTTGACAAGATTTACAATTCCTAGCGTATGTATGAGCGTCCCTAAATAGAGTAGGCCAGTAATAAACGACTCTTAATATTTTGTGAGTTGTGGTATTTCCTGCAAAGTGTCCACTTGCAAGACCATCATGGAGCTCCCTCGGAACCTTTTCTGTATATTCATGTTCAAGACATCTCAAGAGTACTCCATCATAATTTACGCAGAAAAGTATTGAATTTACGAGGCGATATTGCACAGATTTTATCCTGTGAGCTCTCCTTTCCTTAGGGTTTAGGTTTTTTGGGCAAGTTCCATGATGCGGGAGGTAAATCAATTTTCCATACCAAGACTCTTTCCCTAGGGGAATGTATAAATCTTCACTACACCATAATGCTAATTAATTCTCCCACCCGAGGTCTTCATTTATTCGATCTTGGGCTTCTGTGGCCAGTTTACACAATCCTTGTCCCTTTACTAATTTGGCAGGTTTTATATCTAGATCAAATTCCTGGACAACTTCCATCCAATTTCCCCTTCTTTCCCCCATCTCTTGTTGAGTGAATAGGGATGAGACTGCGGGATGAGGCACAATGACTTTGGTGTGATTTTTTAGGATGTAAGATCTGAAATGTTTTACTGCTTTGTACACCGCATAATCTTGTTTGTCTATAGCAGGTTAGTTCAATTCGGCTCCTTGGAGATTAGTGCTCATAAATGATATCGGTGCCTCATTGTTATCATCATCCTTCTAGGTCAATACTACAGCTAAGGATTGGTCGGAGGCAAAAGTATAGAGGAAAACATCTTTACTAAAGTTGAGACTTCGCAACACCAGAGCTTGAGATATTGCAGTCTTGATATTGTTGAAAGCATCTTTTCGCTCGTCATCCCACTTAAAAATATGCATCCTTGTGAATCATTGTTTGTAAGGGTTTGACAGTTTCAGCAAAATCGGGCGTGAACTTTCTCACAAAATTAATTTTCCCAAAGAAGGATTGCATAGCCTTTTTGTTATGGGGTAAGGGAAGCTGAGCTATTGCCTTTATTCATTTTGGATCTATACGAATTCCTGCTTGAGATATAATATGACCTAGTAGTTTCCCTTCCTCGACACCAAAGATAGTTTTCTTAGGGTTTAAAGATATTCCATATTTCCTACACCTTTCAAAAATATGGGTTAGATGTTGGATGTGGTCTTCTATGTTCTTTGAATACACAGTCACGTCGTCCAAATATACTACTACACATTTGTTAATCAATCCCCGAAAAGCTACGTCCATGGATCTTTGGAAGGTTGCTCCTGCATTAATCAACCCAAAGGGCTTGCATTTACAAGCAAAAGTTCCCCACTTGGTTCGGAAGGTAGTTTTCAATCGGTCTTCCTCTGAAACTAGAACCTGATTATAACCTGAGAAACCATCTAGAAGGGAGAAAAATTCAGAACCCGACACTATCTACAAGAGTTGTTCCATGGGTGGGACTGGTTAGTTATGATTTTCTAATGCTCTGTTAAGGTTTCTAAAATCTACACACAGGCGGATCTCCCCAGACTTTTTCCTGACATTAACCAAATTTGCTACCCAGGCAGATTGTCTAACCTGAAAGATAATCTTAGAATCTAGTAATTTCTTTAACTCTTGATACATCAAGGGTTTCAGAGATGGATGGTACTTCCTGAGCTTTTGTTGGAAGGGTTTTACTCCATATTTTAACGAGATTGTCTGTTGGATAATGCCAGTGTCATAAGTTTTCAATTCTTGGTAGGACCATGCAAAGACATCTTGATATTCTCTAAAACGTTTGAGATAAGATTTCATGTCTTCTTTAGACACTGTTTTACCTAGATTAACATTCTTAGGGTTTTCCGGGGTTCCTAGATTTATAGTCTCGTATATGCGACATGAACTCCATGTCTTTGTGTTCTTTGACCCTTTAAATATTTTCCTCGGGTTGAAAAGGTTCTCCAAATTGGCTACCCCTTTTGGTATCATGTGAAACCTTGGTTTATTATTAGAGTGATATCTTCCTCCCTTATGTTCGTGGAAATCAGTTTCTGCCAGTTTCTCTTGGAATGCCTCATCATCAATAGCCAAATCTTTAAAATTCTCTTAATCAGTTAGAAAATCCACAATCTCTTCATCTCCTTCAAAAACCTTCCAATTAGAAATATTGTTGGGTACTAACGGTTTGTAGAGTAGTTCCACAGTGAACCTAGAGGCTTCATAGTCTTGTAAAGGGGATAACCTCGAGGATACAGTGGCTACGGAATCAGCAAGAGTATTCATTATTGTGGGAACGACAATAATATTGAAGGCCTCAAAATGTTCTATTAGTCTATGCACCTCTTGTTGGTAATTTCTCAAGTGGGGTGAATTGAAATGGATAGTATTCCTCACTTGCCTAACGATAATTTCAGAGTCCCCAAAAACTTTCAATTCTTTAATGTTTAAGTCTATGGCTTTCTTCAGTCCCTAAACTAGAGCTTCATACTCAGTAGTGTTATTGGTGCATTCGAATTCTAGTTTGCAAGACAGGAAATTATGCTTCCCTTTCATGTCAATGAGGATACATCTTGCTCCTGACCCATGTTGTGATTTAGACCCATCAAAGTACATCGTCCAAACTTGTAAGTCAAATTTAGCAACTTCACGAGGCCTAGTTATTTTCTCATCTACATATACCGTGTATGTTGTTTCCAATAGAGGTTCCTAACAGAAGATGCTTTCTTCTACCGCTTCTAGTAGATTCACTTGAAAATTCATTTTGAAGTTTTGAGTGAGAGGTACATCAAATGAAAGAGGAGCGAAATTGCTGAAATCAAAATTGCAAGAGCAGTTTCCTAGCACGGGGAAATATGTCGACGATGGCTCATTGAAGGCTTCTAAATCGGTGACAAAATGTTTGAGATATCTTTCCCTATCAATCCTAATCATGTTGGTATGTCCCTTTAGTGAAACCAAAGGTGAGCCCAGTCCGTGCTAAAGTATCCATTCAACTTCTCAGACCAATCTCAACTAAGTAGCAGTCCATAAGATTTTGAGATATCTACTAAAATTATGCCAATCACTTGCACAAATTTCAGGTGGGTAGCCATTCTGATCATGACATCCTTAAGTTCCCTAATAAATTTTACCTAAGTTATGTCTAGTTGTATAACATGTTTATCACTTTTGAGCGGAATTATGTTCAATTTCTTGTAGATTGACAATGACATGACATTGGAGGATTCCCCTGAATCGACTAAACAATTAAGCATGTTTATGTTGAAGACTTCAAACGTTAAAAGGAAAGGTAGGACAAAAGGATTTCCTCTCTTGTCCAAAGAGCAAGCGTTTACATTTGGTTTGTTATTTAAATATGTGGGAGGTGGGACTTCACCTAGATCAGTGCTTTTTATAGGGGATTCTATTGACTTTAAGGCCTGCAACAAAAAATCCTTTTGCTGGAGAATTCTGCACATATCCATGACCGACACATTAGCCTTCAACTTCTTTAATTATTTTACTATGTTGTAGTCCAGCTTGGGTGACTCATGTGTATGTATGTTGATTGGATTTTTTTGGGAGACACAAGGTGCTTTCGAGTGATCTGATGTTTGTTTTCCTCTCGAAGATTGGAGAGTGATAAGGTCATTTGAGACTGGTTGACCCTTACTTCACATTTGCACCGCCAAAACCTCAGCGGGTGGTTCCTGGACTTCAAATACATCATCGAGAGGCATTGGCAAGTCAAGATCCCATAACAACATGGTTGTTACTTTCGGCAGCTCAACTTCCTCCTAATCAACAATGTTCACCGTTGAGCCGCTTGATTGTTCGTTAAGAGAAACTTCGTCTAGGAACCAATTGGCCATTAAATTCATAGGTGCACCCATTGGGGATAGTCTCTTTCAAAATGTTTCTCTTGATGGTACGTACAAAAAGAGTCTAATGCTACATTACCCAAGTCGATGTTTAAGTTGGTTGGGGGAGGTTCAATCGCTTTGAAAGGTGGGTTTCTTTTAAAAAAGGGTTTATACGGCCTTTTACCTTGGTTTCATTCCCGACAATTCTTTTAATGTCTAAGATTTCATTCGACGGTTTCTTTATCATCCATTGTAGGTCTTCTATGTCCCCACTTCCCTTTTCGGGACCTTCTTCTGATTGTTTTCTTGGAGTTCTAGTCAACAAAAGTCCTCTCCTAGGTGGGGGTTTAACTTCCTTCTTAACTAGTGAAACCTGGCCTTCTTTGCGTCCCTTTATTTGGAATTCAATCGTTTTGGATTTCTCAAAATTTTCAGCTAGGGTATGTTTGGCAGCCCTTTTCACAAACATGGAAATGGAAGCAAGAAGAGCATTAGCATATACCTCAATTTGCAACTCCTGAGTAGCTTTAGCTTCAAGTTGAAATTTGTTCAGGATAGTGGTAAACCATTGATTGAAGTCTTTAACCTTCTCTTTTGAACTCAAGGTAGCAGCGAACAATTCAACCATTAAAGCTCCTGTGGTGGTTTCTTCTGCAAATTTTTCTAAGAAATCATTTAGAAACTTCGTCCAACTAGTTATGGACCCCACAGGCAAGTTAAAATACCAAGTAGAGGCTAAATTCTCAAAGGTATATGGGAAAATTTTACACACCACATCCTCATGTTGTACGTTCATTAGTCTTATAGCTAGTATGAACTTTTTAATATAGTCTTCAGGCAATCAGGAGGTTTCAAGGTTGAATTTGGGAAGTAATGTTTCTGGATGTCGAGGGAGGTTATGTACCTGTCCTAGGATTTCCAAAGCATCTCTGGCCAACCAGGGTTGATTATTTTGAGGTGGATCTCCCATTTCTTCATTATTAACATTATTATCCTCCATGTCGTCCGATTCTGAAGCTGAGCGATCCAAGTTAAACCCTTCCTTGTAAGATTCAAAATTTTCAGGCTCATAGTAGTTACCAACTGGTGTTTTGGGGATTAGATTATGGTTTGTTCGATCTCAGTGACAAAAGAATCTATCAGGTATTCTACTGTGTGAACGAAAACCTAGTCAGGAGTTTCAATGACTAGTCTTCTTACTTGTTTTCTACGAGGAAGTAACGGGGCTAAGGGTAACGATCCAGCTTTTTGAGCGTAATCTCTTGTGATTCTTCTGGATTGGTTCAACTCCTCATGGGGAAGAACGTAAGGTATTTCAGGGAATAGGTTTTCTACTTCCTCGTGTTGGGGTGAGTTACTCATTTCGGGAGTACTCTATGTATGTGGATAGTCTTGAGAATGACTAGCCATGTATGTGGGATGTTTTGAATATGTAGGCTATGTGAAATATATTATCAAGAATATCGTTATCCATTCATTCATTCGGGCCCTCCTTCTAGCACCAATTATGTTGAGGGGCCTGAGATCCCTTTAACTCAACAATAGGAACCAAACCCGCCTTAGAGGTCCAATTAGACTCTGCAGCATTTGATGGGTGGAATGGTTCTCCAGATCTTTCAATCTAGCTAATTTATCGAAGGGATTTACTTAGTGATTGACAGGATATCTTTCTATGAAAGTTCCTCCTTCAGATTAAGTGTTCTCTTTTTGTCTTTTCTTTTATTAGATGATTCTGATAAAGTAAGGTATGATGGTATAAAACAACTGATAGAAGGGATTATTAACTACTGAAGAAGGTTGAGCCTAGGATAACCCTCATGCTCTAGCATGCAAACAACGATATTCACACCTATTACAAGTCTAGTAATAATACATTAACTTGTTGGTATTTCAACAATGACTGAGATACAATTTTTGAAAGAAAATACGCATGCAATAAGATGAGTGCAAAAAAAAATAGTTTCCTTAGATCTACCATCAATCACACATTAACACAATGATTTGCTTTCCATCATTAAGAATAAAAGAACTGTTAAAATATTAAAACATATAGCTTATCAATAGATTCAGAAACTCTTACTCATTACAGCATCAACTACTGAAATAAAAGTTGGAAGTAGTTCCTCCTCAATCCAATCACATAACATATTTGATGAAAAACAAAATTTTGTCTCTAGTTCTAAACAAAACTTCTCAATTAAGGCTACTCAGAAATAATTCTTTACAATTCTCAAAAAAAGGGTCTTTTCTCCAAAACCATCGACCCCTTCTAAAAGGTCAATCCTCCTATTTATAAAGAATCGCTCACTAAAAATAGCTGCTACAAGTTTGTGTTAAGTAAAACAAAATATTTCCACGTGATGCTTGATCTCTTTGTTCTCGGGAAATCACCTTGCAATTCTACTAGAGTGGATGACTCTTCTCTTATTCTAACCACTTGACGAAGAGATCCCCACATGTGTTACCATATGAGAATATTTGTTGGTCCATCGACGTTGAAAGGGTGTCCTTCACTTATATTGCTCATTCTCTATATTTGGCGACTTCCACACTTAAATGATGCAGAACTACACGAGCCTTGATCAGATGTTCCAAAAAATTGTGTATTTGACCCGGTGTCATGCTTTTCACCTATACGATCTCCACTCCCCATGTTGACTCATGTTCTACATGTCGTTTGACTATGTCATGCAAGTTGACAAAGTCTTCAGGTGAGCCAAACTCTGGGAGGCCAATGTCTTTCATCTCCTTATTGATATTTTCCCAGCTTCTTTCACACTCGGACCACCTCTTATGTATTTCTCACTGAGGTTCCTGGGCCACACTTACCCAGTATTTGGCTGCTTTCCTGATCTGGGAAATGTTATTATCCATTAGCACTCGAATGCCATGCTCCTCTGCGTCTCGACCCTTCTATACTGCGCTGATGTAATCAATTCATTCTATAGCTTGGTATGTCTTTTCATACCATCTCTCGACGTCCTTATAGGTTGTCAGTGCCATAAGGGTATCCTCTTGATATTCGACTACACATGTAGTGAAAATATGTCTTTCACTCGTGAACTTTGCAAATGCATATTGGAACTCACTCTTCAGAAAAATTGTGGTCTGCGTTGAGTCTTGGTAATATTTTTCCAAATGGTGCAGATGGTCGAGCTCCTTCTGTGCGACGGCCAGTTCCTTTTCATATCTATTTTCTCGATCTAGTGTGGCATCAGTGATAGCCTTCCTTGTGCCGATGAGCTCATATGTCTTTGTGTTTTCTTTGCTAAGAAGCTTCTCTTCCATGGTGATGAGAATCGAGTTATTCAGCGTGAGTATTCTTTTCTTGGTGGTCCTCCTCATGATGGTTTTCCTCTTCCTGTCATAAGTGATCTCATGTATATCAGAAACCTCATCAACTGGATTAGGGATTTGTTGTTCTCCCTAGGTCAGAGTATTAACCAAGCTTCCTATCGTATTTATTTCCTCTAGAACCGGCTCTTGTACTTCTTTTCCAAGGGAAACTTCCATATGTTACAATGGCTCAACCTTCATATAGTGTTCATCGGTTGGTGAGGTATCAACCAAAATTGAAGGGACAGTGATTGAATCAATACTTACTTGGTGATCAGTTGTTGAGGTGCCACTCTTTGGCTATTGCAATTAATCATTTTGTCCACCTGAACCTAGATCATCCATGGAACTGTCTTTCTGGGTCCCCGATAGGTCAAGAAGTTCATTGTCTAAGATACTTTCGGCTTAATGTCCCCCCTGGCTCTTTCTCATCTGTAATTGGTATCGTATTTATAGGTGATACCTCTGAACTCTCTTCATCATCATAGATGGTTATTAGATCAAATGGGGTATTAGGCATACACATTTCAACTGGTGATCTTGGAATCTCATATTAGGTTGGAATGGTCATCGGCGATTTGGCTAATGGTGATGGAACTCTGGGATTTTCTAGACCAGTGGTTTCCTCCAGTTGTGTTGACTCTGATTCATTTAGCTCCTCTCTAATTTTGATTAGGTCGGTCGGGGTGATCCTCATCATTTCTACTAGTTGAGGATCGTTCTCTATCTTCTCGATGACTATTTGGGCTCCTTCTAGTAATAGCATCCCCCTCCTTTGTGCCTTTGTGGCTTTTGTTTCTCTATTTTCTTCTCTAACCCTGAGAGCTTCTTGAGCCATCTGTTCTATCATTTCGACTTTCTCATCCATACTCATAGATTTGAACCTCGTCATGTTCAGGTTATCTTTTCTCTGTAGTACTTCTTCCTAGTCCTAAGCACATTCTGTAAAGATCTCATCTTCAAACTTTTCATGTGCATATGGCCAATAGGAAGAGACTTGTGATGCATGCTAGAGTACTAGGCCTTTAGTGTCATGTTTACGGAATTGGCCCGTTAGGAACCTGTATTCTAGTTGGCTTAAACCCTCTTGTTTAGCTTGTGCAGTGTCCTTTACTATGAAAAACCCTACATGGAAACCATAGGGTATGAATGCTCATTTATTTTCCTTGACCAAAGTGGTGGTATAACCCTGCAGGATGGTCTGGTAATAGATTTCTCCTACAATGAGTCGGTCTGGGACATGAGCAAGGAGTAAATGTGGTGTGTTGGTAGCCCCGAACACCCTAATATAGGTTGTGGTTTCGTCTAGGTACTAGTGGCCTACTTTTGAAATCATTTTCTTGTGCACTACAGACAGTCTTGGGCATTCTTTTTTGAAAATAATGAAATGAATCTGAGCAATGAATTCATCGCAAATGAGAGAATAATATTTCTTGTACCTATTTTCCCACAAGATGTTGAAGTAAACATGTACAGGTAGTGCGGCGACGTGTTATCTCATATTCATGTCGGCAAAGACATTCCTTGCACAGATCACATCTAGCAGATATGAGGCCATGTGAAAAGTGGGCGCTTCTCCCTCCTTTGGTGATTGAGCCTGCAATATACTGGTGCTCAATTGCTTGGAGATGATTTCTCCCCAGTTGAAACTACTCTTGGAAATAGCCACTGTGTATGTCAGGTGTTGGCCCTCGACCAAGTTTTGAGGAATACTTGGTCATAGTTGACCGTTTGGTACTTTGACTGCCTATTGAAGACGGAGCGCATAGAAAAGCAGAGATCGCGGGATCTCGCCACCTTTTGTGGAACCTTTTTGGGTTTTTTGGGGAATATTGTAATGGAAAAGGGATGTCGGCCATTGTTTAGGCCTTTTTCTATGTATAAATAGAGGTCTAGGCCATGTAAGAAGAGGCCATGTCTAGTCGATGGCTTAGTGCATAAGTTAGATCTATGTGATCAGAATTCTGTGTGACTATAAGAGATTTGTGCATGTTGTAATAGTGTTGAGTGTACAGAGTGTGAGAAGGCTTAGTGCTTAGATCTATTCGGGCAAAGAGGATCTAGCGAGTTGCGTAGATCTCTTGTCCTTTGTAGGGTAAGGGTCATTGAAGTTCTGTGTTGTAACTGCTTGACCAAGATAATATAAAGAAGACTTTGTGGACGTAGCCCCAGGGTGGGGGTGAACCACGGTAACTCGGTGTACTGTGTTGATGTGTTTGTCTCTCTCTTGCTAAGTGCTCTGATATGTTTAGATAGATTTATTGATGCTTTGTGCTTATGGGATATGAATGCATGATAGATGTGATACATAAGATGTTAAGTGCTTAATATATTGAGTATAACCTGTTTATCATTGCTAAGTGCTAGATCTAAGTAATTACTACGGTGCTCTGTGATTTCTGTGAAGTGTATTAATTAATGTGTGTTAGGAAATAACTGATGCTAAGTGACTAGAAAAAGACCACGCGCACGCCCTGACCACGCGCACGCCCCGACCTAGCTCTAAATGCAGGGTTTGAGAGTATTGCCATGGAAGCCCAGGGAGGGGAGTTTCTGCCCCCTCCTTCCCCCGCCTCCTCCTTCAGACGCCTGGTAGAAGCATGCAGCAAAAAAACGACCGTCGTAGAAGCCCCGAGCTTTGTCAAGAAGCTAAACGATATTCCAGAGATCGACCTCCCTCCGGATCTCCCTATCAAAGTCGCCTTGTCTCTCTCTGAACGAGGACTCATTGGTTAGTTTATGGGACTCTAGCCCTCAACCAGATCCACCGACAACTGGATTCAGCGAAACTGGAGACCTCTGATAGCAAACAGTGTGACATGCTACGCGGTTGGAAGAGGATACTTTATATTCGAATTTATCTCCCAGGAGGATAGAGATCTAATTTTCAGAA
>ML789175.1:582914-619727 GCA_009831015.1 Picea engelmannii | reverse complement strand
CATTTATCTTCATCTGAAATTTTAATATCAACAGATACTAACTGACTTACCACAGTATTGAAGGTGTTCAAATGCTCTGCCATCGAGTCTCCATCTCTCATCCTCAAGTTATACAGCTTCTTTCTCAGGAATAGTTTATTTACTAAGGACTTAGACTGATACAACTTCCCCAACTTTTCCCATAAATCTTTGGTTGTAGCTTCCTCTGACACATTCAGTAATACTGAATCGGAGAGACAGAGTCGAATTGTTCTCTTTGCCTTCCGATCCATATTTTTCCAGTCATCTGCAGAAGTTCCTGTAGGTGTCGTACCTGGATCTACCGCGATCCACTGATCTCTGTCCACCAAAAGATCTTCCATCTTGAGCTTCCACAGCTCAAAGCTTTTCCTATTAAACTTCTTGATCTCCATCTTCGAATTGCTTGCCATTTCTTTTCACCTGAAAAACAATACCGCAGATCTCCCATTGTAACAAGGCTTATTACAGTCCCGAGCCAAACCCTTGACGACAAAGGCGTCCCCCTGAAGCCAATAAATCTCTGATACCAAATGTAAATTCTAACCTTGTACAAAATCTACTACAAATTGATATTCAGAAAAGAACAGAAAAGATACAATGGCAAATACAAACATTACACGGAGATTTTTCACCTGGAAACCCAAACCGGGAAAACCAACATATATTATATTCATACATTGTGTTACATTGTTTACAATACAATATACATATAGGAGCCAACGACATCCAAAACCCTAACCCAGTGACCTGGATTAGTCCAAAACCCTAATTCCTTAACCGGAAATAGAAAAACCATCGGCAAAAAAACCATGTGCCGAAAAACTACCTAATATCATGTGGTCCCGGAAATATGTCGTCCTGAAAAAAAAAAAATTGGGGGCGCTGCCCCCCTGCGCGCCCGGCGCAGACGCTCAGACACTACTACTCTTGCAAAGAATATAACACATACCCAACACCCCTTTCTCATCAATGGAAAAGGTATATTTCCATCCAGGGTTGCTCCCCTTAACTGAACTATCCTTGGGGATACTCCCCCTGACTAGAAAAGAGTAGCAACCCGAAAATAAAAAACAGAAAACTAAAATAAAACCTAACTATTATCTTTGTAAAAATTTAAAAGGGTGTATTCAAGCTTTATACCTCTGAATCTGACTAAAATGGTCGTATCTTGGGAAAACATAAACCTTTTTGAGTGAAATGAAAGGCATACTAACTGAAACAAGGGATCTAAACGCAATGGAACGGTCCTCTCTGCCTAGAAATGTATGAAAATGGTATAAACTAAAGATGTGGAAACACGGCTTCACAGTCTCAATATACAATGGGAGTAGGTCTTCAAATGTGCTCTGATACCATGTTTGACAATAAAGGTATTCCCACAAAGGATGAACACCTTCAATGACCACTCACACATCCAGATCAAACATCAACACACCAATGTTTTGACATGGTAAAACCCCTATGGCGAAACATCCATGACCCAAACCAAGGTGGCCACTTGGAGAAATTTATTAGGGCAAAAGAAAAATATTACAGAGAGATTTACAAGACAGTTTATCACAATCAATCATCGGAAAATAACCCTACATTCTCTTTAAATAGAGATCATGCACCAATCGGTTGCTAAGCCATAGATCAATGTAGCCATTAATTTTGAGGAGAATATGATATGACGGATCACTCTATGTTGGAAACATATTGTGACCATCGGATTACCTAACCACAAATTCATACTAAAGAAATATGTTTTTACCTAACGAAGCATTAGACCAAGTTTATCTTAACTAACTCTTAAGTGTCTAAATATCCTAACACACATACCTTAGGAGTTCCAATAATTTCTTCTCCTACTCCTCTATGGTCATGTTCTGAAGCTTAAGCTCAAATAACTCTTTCATCTTCTTGTTATAGCACAAAATTCCACACCTATGCATGTGTCCCATGGCCTAACCATTGTCCCAATGCTTGCTAGACTTTTCCGTAAAGATCCTCTCAAAAAATATCTAAAAAACATGCCTTAGGAGCATATATGTGGCTTATCCTAGTGCAACACGTGGACATCCATGACTGTCCTCACTGTAACCCGCAGATGCCCTCGTTTTTGGTGAAAAATAAAATAATCTCATGTTTTCGGGTGGTTTTTTTGGTTGGGATCGTTTCCCAACGACCCTTCCGCATACATAATGAAATTCAACTCCCCAGACCTCTTTGGGAAGATATAAGCAACCATAGAGGGATAAAGAGGAAAACAGAAGTCCCTTGGTGCAAATTTATGTTGCTAGCATCTAACAAGCCTCCTTTCCCTATAATTCTATGAGCAACATCCCCTTAGTCTGGAAACTCCTTTTCCAGAGCTTATTTCTCCTTTTATGTGGCTATAGGGTATCTCCTTATCCATATCTAAGTCATTGAGAGAATTATATATCAGTTGAGATGATGATTGAGGATTTTCGGATGAACCTAGACAATTGACTTCAAGACGGTGCCTAAGGTTGGACAAGGTTGTAACTTACCTTTTCCACTTGTTGATAATAAAAGAGTTTGTTTTCCCCCAGATTTGTCTTCATTGTATGTTTATCTTTATGCTTACTTTGAATATGGCATATAACATGCACATGCTTTTGGTTGCATGACTACTTTCGTCGTAGCCCTAGTTTTGTATCTATCTTGTAGGCTAATTCCAGCAGAAGATCAGGAGCTCTTCAACGAATTGGAGCGAGGATCGACATCAAACGGGAGAACAAGGTGCACCTTCTTTTCTTCTCTCTATCCCTACTTTCTCCTAATTTAGGTAGTTCTTTTCCTTAGTTTTTGTGTGTTGGTCTTTGGGGGGAGACTTTTGTCTCTTTCACTTAGTCTTTCTATGTTGTGATCATGACTTAAGATCACAGGGGAAAAATACCTTAGTCACTTCTTGTCATAATAATGTTCTGACACAAATTGCTTCTGAAAATATTTTTTAAAATACTTCCAATAGATTTTGTATTCATCAATATGCTTGACTTGCTTCAATTGGTCCCACCACATGCAAGATTTCCCCTAGAGATGATATATGGAAACCTTTGCATCCATATTTGATGAATAATTGTGCAACTAAAATTATTTTCTTGTGCTCAACAACCATGCTTCTGCTTCTTCACCCTTCGTTTTCTCTCCATCAAATGTTGCAGGCTTGAGCCTCTTGATCTCTCCTTATGAAATATCTAATTTGAGCCTTCTCCTTTGATGTCTAACAAGAGACCTACTTGGGATGCTCTTTGATTCTGAAAACGTGGGTTCTCTTCTAGTTGAATGTCTAGATGAATGGTGATTCCTACTAACACTTCATGAGTGCCTTGGCTCTTTGTAGTCATCCCTCCTACCATGATATATGTTTTATTTAGCATGCCCTGCACTGGTTTCATGTCTTAGGATGGACTCCTTGTTGACTTGCCTTTGTAGGTTATTCAGATTCTATAGCAACTAATAATTAATTTGGTTCTACTCCTATGGATATCTTTTCAACCTTTCATTATCTACTCTATAGTTTTGCACTTCCCTCTGCAAGCTCTTCATTTAATCTACAAGGTCCACTCTGTTTCTTTGTCCATTGGACTCTATTTTTGCATTTCTCAGGCTTATATTTAATCTTCAAATTTCATCTCCAAGGTTATAAGAACCTTGTGCATCATCCATATCTTTAGACCTCATTAATAAACTTGATTTGTGTCCTTCATGTACCTCTAATTTTGCAAAAATGTGCATGCAACAATTACTGTTAGAATTATGCATACTGTAAAATATTTCATTAATTAGGCAATGGGTCAGTCTTCATCTCAATTTATGAAGAAAACAGATGCATTGGTTCAAATTTTGATTCTTTAGACACATTCCCCTCTGAATCATCTTTCCAACGAATGTACTCATGCCTCATTCTAAGGTTTGAGCGAAAAATTATAATTTTTTGAATATTGCCCTTTCCACTCAATTGTGCCCTATTCTCACTGCTACAATTTAGTTGAAAGGTCATTTTCTACCATCTGTAGAAGAAAATTGGTCAGGAATCAGAAAATATCATGCATAGATAGGATTTATTATTGGAAATACACAACAACTTTCACATTTCGAAATCTGATGCTTCAGTCAAATTATGTATAAATATGGAATTGACAACTTTGTACTTTTACATTAAATTCTCCGAACATGGAATTTTTAGCCAAAATTGCTCATCTCTCAAACAAAGCAAAACTATGAAAAATTTCTCAAGACAAAGTTGTTTGGATCAATGATTATGTAAAAACTTGAGTAAATAATTTTTTCCATATTTATGATCTCGGGTCCCTTTTCCTCTAAAGATTTCAAAAATTCCCAAAAAGTGTCCGAGAATAGTGAATTTTGCCTTGTTTTTGCATCCCCGCTCAAAACCATTTTGAATTTTTCCAAAATCCCAATTGGGTATCTTCGAGCAGAATTGGCCCATGGCCCTCACGAACAATTTCATATCCCTCATCATTGTAGACATACCCCTTGAATTTCATCTAATTCTAACCTTTTCTACTCATGTTATGTCCAAAACAAGTTTTTGGCTCCAGACTTTTTTTATAAAACTACCATCTTTGCTAATGTGGCCATTTCATTGACATGACATGGCATGTGGATGCTAATGTCCACCTATCATCCCCTAATTCAACCATGTTTTCATCCTCCTTTCCCTTCATCTATGATCCAAATATTTCTCTTATCGACGGTCGGTGAAATACTTTGTATCGATGATCTTGGAAATACTCCACTTTTTCGGAAACCTCAAAAAAACTCCATCCGCAATTGACAATCGGCAAAAATGTACCTATAAACAATCGATCGAAAACCTTCTATCGACAATCGACAAAAAACTATACATCAGCAATCGGCTAAAAACCTTCTATCCATTGTCAACAAAAAGGTGTGTATTGACAATCGGTCAAAAACCTTCTATCAACGATTGACCAAAAGTATATGTTGATGATCGGTCGAAAACCTTCTATCAGTGATCAGTGAAAAAGTATCTATCAACAATCAGTCGAAAACCTTCTATTGACAATCAATGAAAAAGTATATATCGAAGATTAATGAAAAAGTATATATCGAAGATCAATGAAAAAGTATCTATCGACGATTGGCAAAAAAAATTCTCAGTGGTCGACGATTTTTTGTGAGCTACGTTTTGTTCCCACTTTGTCGAATTTCACTGAACTATGAAAATCTCCATTGGCGACCGAGAAAATTCCTTTCGCATTGCCAAGCTCATTTAACCTAGAGATTTCTGACCAAATCCATGATGAATTTTGACCATTGATCTCAAGATCAATGTGAGCTCAGTTGTCAATACACTGAACTTTGTCAAACTTCATTGAACCCTGAAATCTTCAACGATTTCCACTTTTCTCCATTGGCAATCAAGGATTTTCTTCTTCGACGAACTAAACTTTATTCCTACTTTGTCGAATTTCACCAAATTCCGAAATCTTTCGACAAACCAAGAAATTTTTCCTTGGCAAACTAAGAATTTTAACCAACCCGAAATTAATCTCGGCCTTCGATCGCTAAGTCGAATGTGATCTAGCTCATCGATTCACTAAACTCTTTAGACGCCATGAATACATGAAATTCAACCTCATGGGCCAATTTTTAACTCTGCAATATGTAGATCGATGCAATTAATCATCTCTTTGACCATTATGATTGCAAATTTGGCTTGAATTTGCTTAGAAATTTGGGCATTTCACTTTGTTTTTACAAATTTCCCTAAATTCAACACAGCTCAAACTCTGCAACAACAAATCTACCAAATTTACTCTGGTCTTCAGCCTATACACGTCTGGTGTTGAAACAAAATCTCTGATACCAAATTGTAACAAAGACAACCCACTGACTAGGCCATGTTACTACCAAATCGACTAACATATCAATCTAAATCCGGAAAATACATGCAGTATGACATACACACTTATGATATTATCATGAATAATTTAAATGTTATGAATGCATCCATTTAAACATGCACAACAACCATTAAACGCACATAGCAACATTCATACATATAAATTACATAGTAAATGCAGCATTTACCATGGCATTAAAATTGTAAATGTCACAATGATCAAAACACTTGTCTTTTTAAAACATTATACACAACTGGTTGTAGACGAAGGATTTTCCTCCCAACTGTAGGCTCTACTCCTCTAATTATTTCTACAACAAGCCACCCTCAAATTGGGGCTATGAGTCGACAAGGAAATATAGGCTCTTATGGGTGTCTACAATCCATTGTAACAACTCAAATACCCAGTAAAACACGGTGACATGACTCCTACAACAATTCCAACTGCCCAATGCACTTCCTCATAAGTATACACAACCAAAGGGATGAGATCTCCTTCTCTGCACTGCAATTCCTCGGACAATCTCCATGCCCTCTAGGGCTTTAGCATAGACCAGACAAGAATCTCTCTATTGGGGGCTCTAGGAAATTTAGCTACAATAAGAGTGCTCACACAACATTTTCAAATTCTCTTGGGTAAATTCCTCAACAAGAATCACTAACAAGCATACCATCCTCATTCTCAGCACATTTACCAACTTCAGCAAGCTATCTTCCATACCCACTATGGTTGTCCACTCTTTCCCAGCACTCAGCTCTTGTTTTCCTCACTTCTTGCTAACTTTAAAAATTGTTCTTCCTTCCTACTCAAAAATCCTACTCTTCCATGCTTTCTTGAATCTTACTCATCCCCCAAGGATGATTACACTCAACCCATGTTGTATTAATTGACTGGGTTGACTTCCTCACCCAACCTCGTACATGAATTCAATGATTGAGTTCTTAATAGGTCAAAGGGATAAATGGTTAAATGACAAATTGAGTAATGGAGATGGATTAAGAATCAAAGCATATGGAAACACCTCAAACCCCCCATTAATCTCCCTCTCTTGTGGAATCATAGACCACCCATTACTCTTGTCCTTACCCATATACAACCAATGATGTATTCTATTTTATTATTTTTCAATGTACAATGTTTACATATGACGTATCTTGGCCCAGCACCATTTATAATGTGTACAATATGCAATGCTACACTAGGGATCAAAACTTGGGTGTTACAATCCCCTCCCCTACAATTTTCATTGTCCTCGGTGCACATTACCATACAGGTGTACATGTACATACATACACAATATCACATTACAATACTCATTAATTTCACAATTTAAAGACTCTTACAGCCATTCAACCCAACAATATCTTGTTCCCCTCGGCCTGCACAACCCAAGGAAGTGTACCCCCTTCTCTACACTCCAGTCCCTCATGCTATCCCACTTCCCTTCTAGGGCTCCAGCACAGACCAGACAGGAAGTATGAGAGTTGTGGCTCCAAGAACTCTAGTTGCACCAAAAATGGAGTCTTTATACACATGTACAAATGTACATTCATATTCCCTCAGAATCTACAAAACATTGCAGGTACTCTTGCCACATGGCCTCTTCATTCTCCCGTGTGTCATCTTCAATATGATAGCAGGTCCATTGGACCTCTACTAGGTCGATGGCTCGATTCCTAAACACATTGACTTTCTGATCTAGGATGCACACCGGCTCCACTCGAAAGTACCTTTCGTGCTCCACCTGGCACATACTTTTTTAATAAATACACATGAAACATATTATGAACTCTCATGGATGCAGACAATGCAAGAATGTATGCAATTGGGCCTATCCTTACTAGGACTTCAAATGACCCTCAATATCTCGTTGCCAACTTTGGGAAACTTCCCAATTTCAATGAGCTCCTTTTCTCCTTTACTTTTACAAACACATGCTCACCCACTTTGAATTCTCTGTGTGCTCTTTCTTTGGCAGCATAGCTATTTTTCCTATCCTATGTAGTATTTAAATTTGTCTTTATATTTGTCACATGTTCTTCCATTTCTCTTAGTAATTCTTGTCCAATAACAACTCTATCTTCTGGGTTATCCCAACTTATTGGTGTGTTGCATTTTATGACATACAAGGACTCAAACAAGGTCATCCTCAATGATGCTTGATAACCATTGTTGTAAGAAAATTCAAACAAATGAAGATATTCTTACAAATTGGAAGGATGATCCATTACATACATTCTTAGCATGTCTTCAATTATTTGGTTGACCCTCTTTGTCTGCCCATCTGATTCTAGATGATATGCTATGTTGAAATTCAGATTTGTCCAAATCCCTTGAATAACCCTTTCTAAAAATTGGAATTGAACTTGGTATCTCTATCAGATATGATTGCCTTAAGCACATCGTGTATCCTAACAATTTCATTCATAGAATTTTTTGCAATGTTGGTTGTCATAAGTATCATCTTGACTAGAATAAAAATGTGCAACAATGGTAAGCTTGTCCACCGCTACCATGATGGAATTGTGTTGCCTTGTTGTTATGGGAAACTTGGTAATGAAATCTATGGTAACAATATCCCATTTCCACTCTGTAATGGACAATGGTTGCAGCAATCCTGCTAGATGTGTGTGCTCATCCTTTACCTTTTGACATTCCATACATCTATCAATAAAATCAATTGCATTTATCTTCATTTGGGGCCAATAATATTGGCCTCTTACAGCTGCAATATTTTTCTAGTGCCCAGGATGTCCAGTGAATGGCCCAAGTAAGTGCCCTTCCCCTCCTCTTCATTTTCAATGGATTAAAATTCAAATCTAGGTCAAAATGTTTTAGTATTAGAGGGCGCAAAATGTGAATTAGGGTGTACGTGGGTGGTAGTTCATCGGGTCGTGTACATGTATTTGTGTACGCAAGAAAAGCAAAGCCTTCCTGCGTATATGCGGCCCTATACGCGACTGTTAACATTATAGCCCGTGTACAAGTCCACAAACAACTTTTTATAAAATTTAACTCAAAAAATTACTTTCCTTTGGCAGGATGGTGCTTGAATGGAGGGAGAGGGAGCATGAAGAAATACATGTAGCAGTGGAAAGGAATGAAAAGGCCCAACAAGCTTTAAAAATATGTGGCCTTTATAAATTTTGGCCTCTCAAAGGAATGAGGGCTCAAGTAAGGTTACTCCAGATGCTCGTAAATTATTGGGATCCGGAGACAGAGGCCTTCAATCTTGATGGGAAACCATTGAGGATTGAAGTGGACGACATATATTTCATTACAGGATTGTCTCGCTGTGGTGAAGTAGTGAATATCAAGGCCTGGGGGGCTGGGAGTGGTATCACCATGGAGGATTGCATTTCCACCCACTGTGTTGTAGGCACAGACAAAGTAGGGAGCCAACTCCCAATCAAGGCGATCAAGAACATGAGTTTGAAGATCGTCGTACTTGTTCTTACACGAATCTCGGGGTCGGCCTCATTGCATCAAGCATCAAGGCCACTCATGTTGTACGCAATGGAGTGTTTACGACCCACTGTTTATGACTAGTGTACCTCACTACTGACTAAAATGAAGAGCCAGCTAACGGAATACAAACAAGGGAGAAGGAGAAACTTTGGGTTTGCATCCATCTTGTGTAGTTTTTTGTTTGAGCAGGTTCCAGGTTTGAGCCCTAGAGTAGAGATCGTTCCACATGGACCGCACGATCCATGCATGTCACGGTGTATTGACATGATGAGACAGCTATGAGGTGGTAGGGTGCCAACCCCCTATAATGATGAGTTCTTTTTTTGGTGTCGTCGATAGGTCATAGCCATTGACGACTACCCGTATGCTGGGATTGACTACAGAGGGGATCCAAATATGCCTTTTCCACCAAGTTCCACCTACGGTGATATTGGTAATAGATGTTTTTATATATTTCATTTTTTTGTGTTCTTCAAAAAGAATAAAAAACGCAAATATTTTTCTATGGTATCAAGTATTAACAATTGCTTTGTCATACAGATGTAGGTACGTGACAACTAGTTGGATTCGCATGACATCGGTGGAGGAGCTGGGGAGATGTGCATGTGGGAGGAGATGCAGATACAGTGTTGCAGAATGTGCAAGGGAAACTATCTCAATTGACGCACAGGATTCATATGGTTCAAGTGGAGGGTCTGCCAGAGGCTATGCAGCGGCAGGTGGTGGGTGTGCCCCGTGCGTGGGTGCCACTCTTTCGGCGTCTCGAAAACTCTGTAGTGTGCTATCATGATATGCATTTGGTGCCATAGGCATAGATGCCATGGTCATATATATACTGGCCATGTATGTATTTTGAGGGTGTGACCCCATTCTGTACTATGACACCATATTTTTTGAAAAGATGAAATATAAAAAATTTGGTCTTCAAATTTACTTATATATGTTACAATGTATACATGCATGAATATGTTTTCTTTACTTAGTTATGTGACAAATTCCAATCTAAAACATAATTAGCATAAGAATCAAATACATGATTAGAACTTCTAGGTATGTGATTATAAGTAAGAAAATCAAAGTATCGTTCCAAAAGTCCTACCTGTAGGAATCGTCGGAGTAGAGTAGGGTTTCATACACGGTACGATCGACACTGTCTGTGAATCCTAAGTAAACTGAAGACTCTGTTGACATCTTCAAACCAAGGGAAAACTTGATAATCAAGTCGATGGAACAAAGGAAAAGATGTATATACACTAAGATACATTAGTATACAAAAAGTCGCGCCCAAGATTGCGGGCTCAAGCACAATACCTTTTAAGGTAGAGCCCATTTCTGGGCTCATCTAACATATTCCATTCATAATCCTCCAATTCATAGGCTCCTTTCTCTAAAACATGTCGCATGATATAAGGACCGTGCCACATGGGGTTGAACTTGCCTTCCCCCAGTGGTTCTTTATCTTGGCCATATAGGAGAACCAAGTCACCCTCAACATACTATCGAAGCTAGACAGACCTATCATATTGAACCTTAACACGTTGTTTATTCACTTCAATAGTTGTAGAGGAATCTCAATGCTACTCATCTAGACGCTCTAGGTGCACGAGGCGTTCTTCAAGATTGGATGTGTTAGGTAGGAGCTCAATTGCCAGTTTGAGGGAAGGGATTTTGCATTCAATCAGAAGGATCGACTCCACATCAAGTACTAACTGAAAAGGAGAAAAACTAGTGGAAGTATTAACCAAGGTTCGAAATGCCCAAAGCATAGGGTAAAGCATTAGATGCCAATCAGACTTACTCTGGCTAACAATTTTTTGAAAAATGGTCTTGAGAGATTTATTCACCACCTCTACTTGTCCATTTTCCTAGGGATAATAAGAGGAGGAATGACCGTGCTTAAACCCCAGTTTTGATGCTAACTCCTTCATCATTTCATTATGAAAGTGACTGCCATGATTAGTGATAATCTCCTTTGGGATTCTAAACCGAGCTATAATTTGGTTGAATATGAAGAATGTTGTTGTATTACCATCGAATTTACTAGTAGGCATGGCTTGTGCCCATTTAGTGAAGTAATCCACAGCCACAATAATATGTTGATGCCCCCCTAGCCGAAGCTGGGTTATAGTCCATAAAATCTACCCTCCATTTGGTGAAGGGACAGACGATGATGACTGGGTGAAGAGGGGTTGGATGCAAGCGCATTTTCTGAGTGAACACCTAGCAAGGGTGACACTTCTTGACCAATTCAACGTAATATTTAAAAATTGACGGACAATAATAACCGGCTCGCAAAATTTTTGGGGGTGTCGCAAGCCCAGATAGATGACCACCACAAGCGCCACTGTGACATTCATTGAGAACCGACTCATCTTCCTTGTCAGTCAAGCAATGATGCAAAATATTATCTACTCCTCGATGATACAAAGTGTCACCGATGATAAAATGCTTTTTAGCTTGATGGCATATCTGTCATCAATCATCTCTCAACAGATGATGGGATAGCTTCAAGGTTTGAAGATAAATTAGAATATCTCCATACCAGGCCTCTGAATATGAGATAAGGAAGATATGTTCACCTGTGCATGAATCATCATGAATAATGTTCTCATCTAGTTGAGGAAAGTCTGATATCAACTGGCCAAAAAATAGCAGTTTCTTAGACTTCACCGAAGCAAAATCGAGATCAAATTATTGCAAAATAACAATGCACTTATTGTATTTTCCCCCTATGATACATCTAGTAAGGACGTATTGAAATGGATTAGTATTTGCAATTATGGTAGTTTTGCAAAGTAATATATAATGTCGTAATCTTTGAACTGCATGTACGGCAACCAAGACTAGTTTTTCTACGTGAAAGTACTTAAGTTCAAGACCAACTAAATTTCGACTGAGATAGCAGACAATGTGCTCATGGAGCTCATCATCCTCCTGAACCAGAACCATACCAATTGTCCCTTCAGACGCAGCGATATAAAGCAAATAGTCTCTATTGTAATCCAAAGGCTTCAGCAGAGGCGCTGATACTAAGGCCTTCTTAAGAGCATTAAAGGCTTCCTAGGCTCGCTCAGCCCATATAAATGAAGTATCCTTCTTCAAAAGACGCATGAAACCCTCAATTAAATTGGCATAGTTCCCTATGAACCGACACGAGAAGTTAGCCTTCCCTTGTAAACCATGAAGTTGTTGAATGTTGTGCGGGGGAGGCAATTGAAGTATTGTCTCAACCTTTATAGGATCCACCATGAACCCATGCTCAAAGACTAAGAATCCTAAGAGATGGCCAGACCTAACGTAGAAGCTGCACTTGTGAGGGTTCAAATGGATGCGATAATAACAACATCTCTCAAATACTAGTCGAAGGTGAGAGGAGTGATCTATTGTCTTGCGAGAGTGAGCAGCGAGATCATCGAGGTAAGCTTCGACAATATGCTTGAGATCGTGAAAAGCAAAGGTCATGGCGCATTGGAAGGTTGATCCATCATTTTTAAGGCTGAAAGTCATTTTCCGGTATGTAAAAGTACCCCAAGGACAAATAAATTTAGTCTTATGTTGATCCTTGGGTTTTATTTGAATTTGATTATATCCTGAAAAATTTGTCCATAAAAGAAAAAACTTTGCTTCCCGCGCACTCATCAACAATCTGGTCTATGAACGGGAAGTTGTCTTTCAGACAAGCCTTGTTCAGGTCTCAAAAATCCATACATACGCGGATGGTTCCCTGTTTCTTATTCATGGGAACGGGGTTGGACACCCACTCGGTCAAGGGAACTGGGTAGATGAAATACACATTACGTAGCTTATCTACCTCTGCCTTAATAGCAGGGTCCTTCCTAGGATTAATAGATCTAAGATGTTGTCGAACAAGTCTAGCATCCGGATGAGTCTTGATCTCATGTTCAACAATGTTGGGTTCAATCCTTGGCATCTCTTCGTATGACCAAGAGAATGCATCATGAAATTCTTTGAAGAGATCAGTGTAGATCTGAATTTCTTCAGGCAAACAATCTACACCGATATATATGTTCTCAATTTTTCCAAGAATTCAAGAGATGTTGATCGTGATGGTAGGAGAAATATTCGCCATGTTTCCTTCGGCATAAATACCATGTGTATCTAGCGGAACCACATCTTGACTGACCATCTCACTCAAGGTAGATCTAAAGTCGTCTTGTTCAATCCTAACAGGTTCTGGAAGGAAATAGGAGCGATGATACATATCGTCCCAAGGTCTATCGGGACCATTCATGGCCTCTAAGATGGATTCATCTGAAGGTAAAATATTGTCAACACAATCATGCGAACAAGATGATTGGGTGGACCATACAGTCAGGAACAAGATCCTCCTCATCCGTCTATGAGGAGAAAGGATCTGGGTCAACAGTAGTGTTAAGAACAGCCTAATATGCAACCTTTGTTGCTGACAGTGGCATTACCATTCCAATGTGCGACTGAGCTTCACATGACATAGTCGGGGAGGGTAGGGTCCAAGGATCGTTGAAATATGAAGTATAGAAAGGAACAGACCACATCAACGATGAAGACCTGCTGGAAATGGCATGAATGTGATGGATTGGTGCCACGAAATCAAAACTACCTATGAGAGAGGAATACATTCTGACACCAACATCCTCGGTTGCCTGTCAAGAATTATCAATCACTGGGATAGAAGGTCCAACCGATGCATTAGGGATAGCAAGCGCAAAGGACAATTGATCAATCATCACTATTTTACCTTTGTGGGGAAAACATAAAGTGCAGAAAACAGACGACACGATCGCAGTCATGGCATAAGTCAAATTACTCCCTAGTAATAAATTATAGTCAAGGGGTGCATCAACCACGTCGACATCAACCTCCACTGTCTTTCCACCTAACTTGACCAGAAAAGAGGGAAGAATTATGTGGGGTCATAATGAATGTCCATCAAATGAAGTCAACATATTCATAGATTGGGATAGAGTTGGAGAGCCCATGGCTTTCCAACAGGTTAGGGACATCACGCACGCCGCAACACCTTCATCAATTACGATGTGTTTGATGGTATATTTTGTGTACAACACATGGATTTGAAATGCCACATGTTAAGGCAAGTGAGACTTAAGATCCGTGATGTCAAACTTAATAACCTTCGAGCCACACATGCCTAGAGCTCCTGAAGCAGATAACAAGGCGTTCCTCTGTGAAGCACACATCTCAAGCACCTCCAAAGATGACTTCACACAAGTGGTTTGACCTAGATATTCGACAATTGAAGATTTATGGGCAGCTCTAGCATTAGGATTGTGAGCAAAGTTTTTTAGTACTCCTTTCGGAATATGAGGCAGAGGTTCTAGCTTTTCGATCTGTAAGGGTGTTTTCGGAGGAGGGGGAGACTCTAGACCTGTAACAGTCTGTGAAGAACTGTAATCATGAGATCGAGTGGCTACATCAATCTAATACTTGACCATATTAACACATAGAAATTCATGTTCATGTGTTGAGGGGTTTTGACTCTCGCTCGATGCATTTTCAGTTTTGGAGGACCTCGAAGCCATGTGTTGATTATGAGGAAACAGATTGGTCAGCACAATGGGCGGTTGTGATAAGATTCTGATGGCTTCCTCGATTTTGGGCCATGGGTGGGTACGATGATCATCTTTACAAAGTTTACAAGGAAACTTCACCTTCCATTTTTCTTTCTTGCCCTCACCAACATTATTATTTGATCTATCATTGTTAGTGTTGTCCTTGGCTTTGTTGTTATTTTTCCCACTCTTACGATTATTACCTCGTCCTTTCTTTCTATTCCCACTTGGTTGCTAGTCACCATTTGGGTTGGTCGACGACTATATGGAATGCACACTTGCCGACAAAGTGGGAGTGGAGGACGAAGCCGAAGCTTGTTCTGCTATAGGCTGGATTAGAGACAAATCCTTTCAATGGTTCATCACCGAGTCTATAGACTTAGTATTTGCAAAGCCTATGATTCCATCGGCATGAGGCCCAGGATTTTGTCTAGGGTCATAATTCGACCACGACACATCTAGAAGAATTTCATACAACATCCCAAACTAAGCATATATGAGGTCCAGTTGTTGGGCTTTGAAAACAGCTTCTTCCAAAAATGTTACTCCGGATGTAGAAACATCCTTCGAAATATAAGGCAATAAGGACTTAAGGAACCACTCCAACAGAAACTCTGGAGGAATGTAGGCTATAATAAACCTCTTTCATCTATGCCACTCTTGGATATGGTCCAAGATATGTGTGGCCTTATCTTGGTGGAAGGCCGAAAAAAGTTCTATGTTGGCATAATAACGAACCGACAATTGGAAGTGGTTGAGAAAGAACAAAATCATATGATTAAATTTTTTGTATGTTCCCCCCGGTAGCTCAATGCACCATTTCGTGGCAACTCCCGTGAGGGTGCATTGAAATAGTATCAAACGAATAGAATCATCATTAAGAGAATTGAATGAGCACCAAAGATGAAAAGTAGTAACATGATCACCCAGATCCTCTCCAGTATTTCCCTCAAATTTTGGAATGTCTGAAGGAAGCTTGGTGGGGACAGAGGGCCATGATGAATCATGATGCACCGGTTCATTCATTAATCTCGACGAATCTGGCAAATTAAGCGTGGCCATAAAAGGGAGTCGGGGTTGTGGCATGTGAGCCCATGCTCTCAGAAAATATTGGTATTGAGAGATTGTAGACCATCCAGGGTTCCTGTATATATCATGGCCCTATCCAATGGGGTAATATCCTCCTCCAAATTGATTCATAAGAGGTTGTATGGGCACCATATCTATAGGGGCGGCATAGTGACGGTTATAAACATTTCCCCCGGCCAGAGGAGCTCCAGGCTGGGGGTTTCCCATAGTGTGAAATTGACTCCCTTCGAGTGGAACTCTGGAGGATAGAGGTGGATTTATCATAAAAAATGTGTTTTTCAGAATCGACCTAAAGGAAGAAGGGGGAAAGGATGGAATATAGGAAGTATTTTGTCTGCCTGGTTGAGTACTCCATTCAAGAGCATTGAGACTAGGATTAGACCTAGAAGGAAAAGGAGGTTGGCCTCCTACCGTAGGATTTGTTTGGGGAATATGACCTCCACCAAACAAGAGAGGAGTATGCGGAGGATCCATGCCCCCAGGTCCAAAACTAGGATTTGCATTAGTCATTGGAATGGAGGATGAAAGTTGTGACATCATATTGGGCATACCAAAAGAAAAAGGGTTAGAGACCGAAGGTATGAACTGAGAATTGTATCCCGACATACCAAAAAGAGGCCCAAAAGGGTTTGTTTGTATGGGTTGAGTAGAAACCACACGATGGGTAGGAGTAAGGACGAGAACCTCTGGCACTACAACCATCACGGTTGAAGGAGTCGAAGGAGTCCCATTAACCACAGAAGGTAGAGGAGTCAAGGGACTCCCACTGTATTTTGGACTCAACTCGGTACCCATAACTGGATAATCACAAGTATGGGAAGTGGAGATATATGTACCACATCTATTAACTTTATGCCTTTTAGAAGGCAACTTCAATAAAGACTAGAATTGCGGTGGTAATTTCAACAAACGGCGAGAAATGCGAGGAGGCTGGTCTTGCTCCACAATGACTCAAGACTCCATATGTGAAACCAAATCCTAGGACCAAATAACAATCAGAGAGCACACCAAAATAAAGCAAAAAAGGCCAAATGCAAACAAACATGAGATAGTAGCTGAAAAGGGGCCCCCCTCACTAGAGTGGGTATGCCTCACCCAAGAGAGGCCCGAGACTCCCTTCAAAAGATTGGAGGTATCAAAATCAGTTATAAGGGCCCTCGTGGGCTTAACAATGTAGTGGGTCAGATCCCCCCAGAGAGGTAATCCTCCATAAAGGTTGTTTATTGTCCGACCCTTATCTGACTCACGGTACCTGTAGAATAACACCTGCAAGTAACCTATGTGGCTACCTATGTCAAGAAACTAGAGCCACCATGATATAACCAATGCATAGGAAAACAGTCGTAAGTATGGTCCACCATATGGGCAGGGTAACAATTCCCGAAATCTTGAAATCACCGCCTCTCACGGAGGTAAAGGTACTAGCAAGACCCCCATATACGAATGAAACCACATAAATATCTATGACGCTAGGAAGGTATTAGAGGGATATCTCTGCAACCAACTTGATGTGACCTCGTGCTTAACTCCAGTGCGAGTGGAGCCTCCTGACGTCACTAATTACACAATGGATTTCACCACTCCCTGATCAGACACATATGTTTAGTTTAATAGCCTTGGCAAAGTTTACTCACAAAATCCTATTCCAAGGCCCTATGTCCTATGCTTGTTTTTGTACCCTGAAAAATAAAATTGTTTCTAATCAATTTTAATTAATCAACGTTACTTTTAATGGCTTTGTTTACTCAAGAGGTGTGGTCGTGAAACTAATGATATTATGACTTATCATAACTAAGAAATGAGTATAAAAATAATGCTAAGTCCTAATCTTAAATTCTCAAGAAATGGTAAGCTTTTAAATGAAACTTTCAATGCAATTTCTACAATTTCAATCAAATGCAATCTTTCCACATGTATAAATATCAATACTAAGTACCCAAAAGGGAAAATACCATAATGAAAAATGAGCAAAAAAAAAAATTGTATCTTCGATGTAAAGGAAAGAAAATGCAAGGATTAAATAGCAACTTCACAAGCAGACCCCACTACAACCAAAGAGAGACAAGCCAAGCAGGATACCATGAACCAAACACTCAGACCAATGTGAAAGGACAACCAATGAAAAAGATGATAAGAAAGAATATCGCCCGAAAATTGAACAATAAGAAGGTTTCCTATCACTCTGTAAGCACCTAACAGTTAGGACATAGACCCAAGAAGACTCAACAACCAACAAAAATCACCCATCAAACATCAAACTCAACCAGTAAGCCTAAAGAGTTGATGTACGCGGTTGTTTGAGAAAAAATCGTGTATGTACATGCCCTATAGAAGGACAACTCGCGTATGTATGCATCTGTCAAGGGAAAAAACATGTATATGTAGTAAAACCCTGTCAGGGCAAGGATTAAGCCAAGAAACGAAGATTAAAAGTAAAAATAGGCTGTCAAGAAATCATGCAACAAGAAAGCAATAGCTAACAGAGAGAAAGTCAAGGAGAAAAACACTCAAAACCCCAAATAGAAGATCAATCCCCACGATGGTCACCAATTATGTTACGAGGAAAATCCTTCTATGGATTAGGGTAAACCACAACAGATGAAATTACACACAGAAATCAACTCTAATCCCAAGTATGTTATATAAATGAAATGATAACAAGACAAGATCAAGAACCTACCTCATCCGGACGTTCGATGAAGACCACCGTTGAGCACGCAACTCAAAGCTTTATACCCGCACTTGTCCTCAACAACCAAGATACGCAAGCATATGGTGATAATATATAAAGTTAGCATATAAAATAGCATAATACATTAACATACATGACAAATACGCCCATGGAATAATAATTCAAATATTTGCAAGATATCGATTGGACGTGAAAAGAGTATTTATATTAAAATAATCAACAAAAGTATATAAGTGACAAACTTCTGTGTCGGCACATCTCAGAACTGAGAAACTAAGTCCCTCCAACTGGGCCTCCACCACTTTAATCCTCCACCAAAGGCAAGCTCATAAAAAGGAGACAATGAGCTTCTCCATCAAAGAAGAAAGAGCTTGGGGGCTGAACAATGAGTTCAAACATTCTAGGATTAAGGGATGCAGACTCAATGTGAAGTGAAATTTCTCCAGAGTATCTTTGCTCTCAAAATTTGAACTCTCCTCCCTTCCAAAGCTTGGATATGGCTCAATTTATAGCCTTCAAATGGAACTGAAGGGCCGATTAAGAGAATTTCTAGTATATGGAAGGTCAAGGATCATGGATCTCATGACGTGACATGGAGACCTGACATAATTTTTAATTTTGAGCACCAAACCTGAAGTACGCAGGTTGTAGTAGAGCAACCCGCATATATGCATGGTGTCTAAATGATAGGGTGCACATATGTGGAAAAGTGCATCAACCACTTTATTCTCTTTTCCCCTAATGTGCTTGATGTCAAAGTCATATTCGTTGAGAAATTCCAACCATCTAGTTTTTCTAGCATTTAATGTTGGTTGTCCAAAGAAATTTGTCATACCACTATGATTTGTCTTGAGCTCAATTTTTTTGCCCATGAAATAATGCCTCCACATTTTCAGTGCATGAAAATTTGTTGCAAGTTCCTAATTATGGGTAATATAATTTATGTCATGCTCGTTCAACTTTCTTAAATCATAGAACATTACGTGCTCATTTTGTATAAGGACTCCACCAAGCCCTTCCTTGCATGCATTTGCGTACACAACAAAATTCTCATTTGGATCTGCAACCTTTAAAATAAGTGCAGTGGTTAATAAATATTTCAAGTGTTGGAAGCTCTCTTCACACTTGGTAGTCCACTCGAATTTTATTCCTTTCTTTTGAAAAGAAGCGATAGGGTGTGCAATCTTGGAGAAACCTGTAATGAATCTTCTCTAGTAACTAGTTAGACCCATAAATGATATAAACTCTAAAATATTCTTTGGTGTTGGCAAACTTTTGATTGCTTCAATATTTTCTAGATCCACTTCTATGCCATCCTCTGACACAATGTGGCCCAAATAGTGGATCTACTTCTGATAAAAGTTGCACTTACTCAATTTGGCATACAATTGGTGTTCTCTCAACACTTGTAGCACCATCCTCAAATTTTGCTCATGCTCCTCCTTTATCTCGGAGTAGATAAGAATATCGTCCAAGAAGACGATAACAAATTTGTCTAGGTAATCTTTGAACACTCCATTCATTAGACACATAAAAGTAGTAGCTGCTTTTTTCAACCCAAATGGAACCACTACAAACTCATAATGACCATACCTTGTTTGAAAGGTTGTCTTTCTAGTATCCTCTTCTCTGATTCTTACTTGGCGATACCCTGATCTCAAGTCAATCTTGGAAAATATGTTTTCTTCCTTCAATTGATAAAAAAGATCATTCAATCCTTGGTAAAGGGCACTTGTTCTTTGTTATAACCTTACTCACATGTCTTAAGTCATTACATAACCTCATAGTTCCATTATTTTTCTTACCAAAAAGCACTAGGGCACCCCACAGAGAAACTCTCGGGTGTATGTACCCCTTCTTCAACAAATCTTTTAGCTACATTTGTAATTCTTCTAGATCTAGTGTGCTCATTCTATAGGGAATTTTGGACACTGTGGAAGCTACAAACATTAAGTCAATATCTCTTTTTGGTGGGAATCCTGGAAACTCCCTAAATACATCTTCATCTTCCTTCAATACTATATAGTCTTCAGGATTTGCACTTCACCCTTGGTTAGCTCTTCCATATGGGTTGCATATATTTTGTTGGAGTTACTTCACACACACCTAGGATTTCTTTTTCCTAAGGTTTTTCCTTGTTTATTAGTCATTATCCATTCTCCTATATTTTAGGGGAGAATATTCCACCTAGAGAATATTCTCTTTCAGCTGACACTTCAGTTTGACTAGTTGAGTTGAGTTTAGATGTTGCATTGGTTTTGTCACCATGCAACATTAGGATCATCACCGGATAATGCGCACTTTCCCTGGGATCATCACCAGACTGGTGCATTACCCTTGATTTCCTGAGTTAACTCCTCACTACTCTTTGTTCAGTCAGTTAATTGAAGACTAGTTGACTAGTTAACTCAACTAGGTGGCAATTCACTCCCGTAACTGCCTAAGAAACTAGAATAGGTGGAAGTTCACTCCCATAACTATTTGTGTATGTCTAGATCACTCTATACCACCACTATGGTGCATTGGTTCTCCTCCAGTGCGTACTCATTAAGTTATATTGAATATATAATGTGTAAATTATTCATTATTCACAACAGTTAATGAGAATTCTTGCATTCTTTCTCTCCTTCTTCTTCTTTCTCAAATTCTCTCTGCAAATGTGTGTATTATTGTTTATCTAGATCTATTCTATGCAGTTTCAACACATTTACATGGTATCAGAGCTGACGAACTGCTAAGCAAAAGCTACAATAAAAAAAAATTGCAGGTACAAAAGATTGAAGACAACGGAAAGATGGATTTCCAAAAAGAATTAATTCTTGCACCTTACAATTATTTTGCGTGGAAGGAGAAAATAGCCATACATATATGAACCAGAGGGTTGTACAGGTTAACCTTGAATACAGATACAGAACCGACAACATCCATAGAAAAATCCAAGTATTTAAATCGCATGGATGAGGCACTTGGAACAATTTGCAGTCTTATTTCTCCCGATCTCCTTTTTCATATATCTTCCTATAAGACTCCCAATGAAGCCTGGACCACCTTGGAAGGGCTCTTTGGAAAACAGGATGAGATGAGGGAACACATACTAGATTTGGAACTACTTACATTGGATCCAAAAAGCTTCGACAATATCCAAGATTTCTTTACAAAATTCAAGGATTTATTGTCGCAACTCAAAGCTTGTGGGGTTGATAAATCGAAGGAGGAGAAACAAATGGTTCTCACCATTCTCTCCAAACTTGGTCCTAAATTATCTGTATTCGTATCCACATTCCATTATGTCAGATTCACCTCTAGAGCCACCTGGAAGATTCCTTCTCTTGAGGACTTTATTGAATCCCTGACACAAGAGCAAACCAAGCTCATCAACATGGGTACAATCAAAGGTCCAAGGGCGCATGCACTCACTGTGCATGATGGCAGCCACAAATATCAGAAATCTAAATATAAATATAAATGGAAATATCATGAACATCTGAAGAAGGAAGGGTACATAAAACCCTTCATCGATGCCTTTGGATCCAAAGGGGAAAAGGGGAGAAAAGGGGAGAAATGCACGTACTGTCACAAAGGATTCCATCCAGAATTTGCATGCATGCAAAAAAAAATAGATCTGATGTCTCAAATAGTTCAGCAAAACAACCTTGGATATCGCATCCCCGAGGGTTCCAAGAAGAAGAAGCCAATAGCTCTGAATCCGAAGAAAGGCAATTCTAACCATGCCTTGATTGCCATCAACTCCTCTCCCGATGCTTGGATCATAGATTCAGGAGCATCACATCACATGGTTGCATCAAAAGTAGTCTATTCTTCATTGGATGCATCCAAAGGTCCTCCTATTCTGATGGGGGACAACTCTTCTGTCGAAGTCACCAGCAAAGGAAGGATTGAACTCACCAACGGAAGCTGCGAGAATGTGATGCATGTTCCAAACTTTCTGTCAACCTTCTCTCCATGTATTAGATGATGAATTCCAACACCAGAAAGAAAGTCATATTCACACCAAATTCTATGGACATCTACGACATGCAAACCAACTCTAGGGTTTCTACCGGTGAGGTAAATCATTAGTCTAGATTGTATACATTTTATGAATTCATTGAACCTGATTCTGCTTTATTGCTTACTCATGCTGATGAAAGTAGTAGGATATGGAACGAAAGGTTTGGACATTTGAATTTTTGATACATGCAACAGCTTAGTAAGCAAAGATTGGTTGATGGTATACCAGACATCCATTTATCCAAGGGAGTATGTGAGGGATGTGTTCTCGGAAAATACCCTCAAGAGAAATTCGACAAAGGAAAGTCTCAAAGAGATTCTGCACCTTTAGATCTGATCCACAGTGACCTTATGGGTCTTTTTCCACATCCATCTATCAGCAAAGCAAGGTTTGGTCTCATTTTTGTTGATGATTTCTCACGTTTTACATGGATCTACTTTCTCAGGCAAAATCTGGGGTCTTTCAACACCTCAAAGATTTCAAAGTCTTGGTTGATACACAGTCCGGAAAGAAGATCAAAGTCCTCTGAACTGATAATGGGGGAGAGTATGTAAATCATGAGATCCATAATCTTTTCCATGAAGCAGGGATTCAGTTGCAACATACAGTTCCCTATACTCAGCAGCAAAACGGAGTTGTTGAGCGGAAAAACATATCTCTAAAGGAGATGGCATCTTGCATGTTACATGCAAAGTCAATACCACAGAGACTATGGGCCGAAGCACTTAATTGTGCAACATACATCCAAAATCGATCTCCCCATAGATCTGTCAAGGATAAGACCCACTATGAGGCTTGGAGTGGCCTCAAACCGGAAGTGACCCACTTTTGCATTTTCAGTTCATGTGCATGGGCCCAGATTCCCTCTGAAAAGAGGAAGGCACTTGATCCACAGAGCACTGAGTGAATTTTTGTTGGATATCCCGATGGTGTGAAGGGTTATAGACTTACTGATCTTTCCTCGGTTTGGCTCATCATTGAGTGAAGTGTCCAATTCGAGAAAAGTGTCTCGCATGCACCTCAGCAGTCGCATGTAGACACCTTCATTCTTCTACCTGTCCGAGATGATGAGCATGCACATGTCGACTCTTCTTCAGACGAGAGTTTTGATTCAGAGGACTCAGATGATTGAGATTCAAAGTCAGTACAGTCAGATGCAGAGTCAAAGCATCTAGATGCAGTTGCAGAGCCAGAGCAGAGGCCCAAGTAGGCACAAACTACCCTTCAGGATGCAGGGGATCTCATTGGTGATCCAGTCGATACTAGGAGGACTCAATTTGATTTCGAGGAGCCTCGTGTTGCACTCACTTCCATTGAACCATTGCCCTCTGGGCATATTTTCTTGGTTCAATCTTTAGATCCACAGTCTTATTGCGAGGCTGCTAGAAATCCCTTTTGGGAATCCTCCATGTAGGAGGAATACAACTCCCTCCTCAAGAACCAGACTTGGGATCTGGTTCCCCTTCCTTCTAGGAGGAAACTTGTCAAATGTAGATGGGTCTACAGGACCAAGAGCGCAGAGGATGGAAAAATTAGCAGATACAAATCCAGGCTTGTTGCCAAAGACTTTCAGCAGGTTCATGGTATTGACTATAATGAGACCTTCGCTCTAGTAGCGAAGATGGATTCCATATGATTGGCACTTGCCATTGTGGTAGCCAAGGGATGGGAAGTCCATCAGATGGATGTGAAGAATGAATTTCTTCATTGTGATCTCTCTGAGGAGATCTACATGAAGCAGCCCTAGGGATTTATGTAGGACTCATCTTTGGTCTGTCGACTGAAGAATTCCCTTTATGGCATCAAGTAGGCTCTGAGGTCATGGTATGCTAAGATGGACTCCTAACTATTTTCACATAACTTTGTACGTTGTAAATCAAACCTGAATGTCTACATGCTCAGGATGGTTGATTCACTTCTACTTTTAGCTATGTACGTTGATGATTTGTTGATCACTAATTACTCAACTTCAACGATTGTTGTAGTCAAGAGGATTCTACATGACATATTTTTTATGACGAACATGGGTCTGCTACACTTATTTCTTGGAATTGAGATCATTCAGGATGCATCAGGCATCAAACTGTCTCAGGCCAAGTATGCATGAGATCTCCTTGAGAGATTTCACATGACAGACTGCAAGTTTGCTCTGAATCCTTTCCTATTAGGAGTCAAACTTGAGGATGGCGGGGAGACTCCACTAGTTGATAGCACACTGTATAGACAGCTAGTGGGTATCTTGTTGTATCTCACACACTCCAGACAAGACCTCTCCTATGCAGTTGGCGCAGTTTCCAAGTTCATGCAGAAGCAGCATGAGCTACATTGGAAGGCTGCAAAGCATATCCTTCGACACGTATAGGGCACCATCACCTTTGGGATTCATTATGCGGCAGACTCTACATTAGATCTCTTTGGGTTTATTGATTCTAACTGGGCTGGCGATAGCACTGATCACAAGTCCACATCTGGTTACTCAATCAGTCTTGGTTCTGGGCCTATCTATTGGTTGAGCAAGAAGCAAGCTCCCATTGCTCTATCTTCAGTCGAGGTAGAGTATAGAGGGGTAGTTAACATAACCATTAAGGCTATGTGACTACAACATTTTCTCACTGAGTTGGGCATTCGGTTTCATCAGCCAATCATCATCTGGTGTAACAACCAGAGCACTCTGAAGTTCTGTAGAGATCCATTTCAGAGGCAACGGATGAAGCACATCGAGATACACATGCACTACATCCGGGACTTAGTACACAAGGGGATCATTGACTTACAGTTTTGTCCTTCAACAGAAAAGACAGCAGCCATATTCACCAATACCTTCACTAAGCAGAAGTTTCATTTTGTGTGAAGTCGTCTTGGAGTGAAGGACACATTTGCCTAGAAATTGTAGTTCTTCTTTTTACATACATTGTACCTTGAGGAGGGGTTTTTCCCATGAGGTTTTCCCTCTTTCCTCACTTTATTTCAGTGTATCTTTTGTATTTGGGTACCTAACATGGCCTCGTTGTCAGGACCCATCATTTATTTTCACCATAGTGATGTTCAGGGGGAGTGTTCCTTGTTTATTAGCCATTATCCAGTCTCCTATATTTTAGGGGAGAATATTCCACCTAGAGAATATTCTCTTTCAATTGACACTTCAGTTTAACTAGTTGAGTTGAGTTTAGATGTTGCATTGGTTTTGTCACCATGCAACATTGGGATCATCACTAGCTAATGCGCACTTTCCTTGGGATCATCACCAGACTGGCGCATTACCCTTGATTTCCTGAGTTAACTCCTCGCTACTCTTTGTTCAGTCAATTAACTGAAGACTAGTTGACTAGTTAACTCAACTAGGTGGTAGTTCACTCCTATAACTGCCTGAGAGACTAGACTAGGTGGAATTTCACTCTCGTAACTGCTGGTGTGTGTCCACATCACTCTAGACCACCACTATGGCACATTGGTTCTCCTCCAGTGCGCACTCATTGAGTTATACATAGTATATCATGTGTAAATTATTCATTATTCACAACAGTTAATGAGAATTCTTTCATTCTTTCTCTCCTTCTTCTTTCTCAAATTCTCTCTGCAAATGTGTGTATTATTGTTTAGCTAGATCTATTTTGTGCAGGTTCAACACATTTACATATTTGACACCCTTTTCTAAAACATTTTTTTCAGTTGCAATGTTGAAATATATTTGACGGATATAGGCCTTGAAATACCTTTAACTATCCTTGAATTGTGTTCCTCATCTTGATGTGTGAAAGCCTTGTTGTAGCAATCTAGGACATCGTGATGCTTTTGTAGCCAATACATACCAATCAAGCAATCATATGACCTGAGTGGTATGATGTTCAAATCTACCTTAGTGTTGACTCCATTCATGTTCATTGCATAATCTTTAACAAGTTCATTGATTCTTCTATTGGTTCGAGTGGCTAGATGAACCAACAAAGACTTTCCATGCTTAAATATCTTCAATTTAAATATGTCAACAATTTTAGGATCTATATAGCTATGACTAGCTTTAGAATCAATCAAAATAGCTATGGGATGATTATCAATCTTACCTTCTACCTCAATCACGTGGGATTTATAATATGCTTTCCTATTATCCAAGGCTACATAAATCCTTAGCATGCTCCTGCCCATGTCTTCTATTATATTAGCTTCCTGAAGGTTATGAATAATACCCATCCTCTCTCCTTTATGAGGACAATATTTATACATGTGGCCCCCCTTGAATCCCCAACACTTTATAGGTCGTTGCCTCAGCCTTTTCCGCAAGGAATATGTCATATTGGGCTCATTTTGTGCTTGCAACCCTTGCTTATATGGTTGTGAGTTATTCCTGAAGAAAGATGGCTTGAATCCTTTCTTCCTCTAATGCATCTTGCCTTTATTTTTTTCATCCTAAGTTATTTGAAAAGTTAGACTTTCCATAGTCTACTCTTATAAATACTTAGCTTTTCTCGTGGCTTCTTCCAAATTCTTGGGCTCATCAAACTAAACTTTATCTTTGTAGAATGATGTCAATCCACTCAAGAACCTTTCAATTTTAACCTTCTCGTCCCTAATGAAATCTGCATACCTTAGGAGTTCCAAGAATTTATTCGCGTACTCCTCCATGGTCATGTTCCCAAGTTTAATATCAATGAACTCTTGCATATTCTTGTCATAATAATGTTTTGACAGGTACTACTTTAGAAAATACTTCCAAGGGATTCTATTTTCACCAATATGCTTGACTTGCTTCAACTGGTCCCACCACATGGAAGCTTCCCCTATAAATGATATATGGCGACCTTTGATTCCATATTTGATGAATAATTGTGCAACTAGAAATATTTCGTCATGCCCAACAACCAGGATTTTGCTTCTTCAATCTTCTTGTGCTTTCTATCAAATGTTGGTGGTTTGAGCCTATTGAGCTCTCCTTGCAAACTATCTGATTTGGAGACCTACTTGGGTTTCTCTTTGATTATGAAAATGTGGGTGCTCTTATGGTTGAATGTTTAAGTGAATGGTGATTCCTACTAACACTTTGTGAATGACCTGTCTCTTTGTAGTCATCTGTCCTATCATGATATAGGTGTTATTCAGCATGCCCTGCACTGGTTGCATGTCTTAGGTTGGACTCCTTGTTGATTTTTTGTTGTAGGTTATTCATGATATTTAAAAATTGATAATTAATTTGGTTTTTCTCCTCTTCAGCTCTTATTGGCCTTTCATTATCCACGCTATGGATTTTCACTTCCCTCTACAAGCTCTTCATCAACTCTATAGGCTCCACTCAAATTCTTTGTCCATTAGACTCTGTTTTTGAATTTTCCAGGATGATATTTAATCCTCTAATTCCATCTCCATGGTTGTAAGAGTCTTGTGCATCATCCATATCTTTAGTCATCATTTATAAACCCAATACGTGTCCTTCACATAACTCTAATTCTGCAAAAAAGTGCATGCAACAATCATTGTTAAAAGTATGCATATTGTAAAACATTTCGCTAATTCGGCTACATATCATTCTACATCTCAATTTATAAAGAACACAAATTCACCAGTCCAAATTTTCATTCTTTAGACACATTCCCCTCTAAATCAACTTTCTCACGACTACAATCATGCCTCATTCTGAGCTTTGAGAAAAAAGTTATAACTTTATGAATTTTCCCCTTCCTACTCAATTGTTTCTTGTTCTCACTGATACAATTTAGGTGAAAGGACATTTTCTACCACCTGTAGAAGAAAATCGGCCAGGAATCGGATTTTTTTTTGTTTCGGGCTCAAATAGGATTTATGATTAGAAATACATACACAACAACTTTTGGATTTGGAATCTGATGCTGTAGTCAAATTCTATATAAATATGGAATTGACGACTTTGTATTTTTACATTTTTTCCAAACTTAGAATTTTTAGCCAAAACTGGCTATCTTCCAAATGGAGTAAAACTGGGAAAAAAATTCTCAAGACAAAGTTGTCGGTATTGATGAGTAGGTAAAATGTTGAGTAAATAATTTTTTCGATATTTGTGATATGGTTTCCCTTTTCCTCCTCTGAAGATTTCAAAAATCCCCAAAAGTGTCTAGGAATAGAGGATTTTGCCCTATTTTGGTATCCTCACTCAAAACCTTTTTGAATTTTTCCAAAATCCTGACTGAGTATATTCATGCTTGTTTTTTGGACACTATAAAATTTTCATAATTATCTGGGTCATTGTCGTTGAGCACGACCCATATCTTTAAAAACCATTATTTTTGCATTTTTTAGAGAATTGAAGAAGAATTGGCCCATGGCCCTCACTAACACTTTTGTATCCCTCATCACTGTGGACATACCCCTTAAATTTCGTCTGATTCTGAGATTTTATGCTCATGTTGTGGCCAAAACAAGTTTTTGACTTTAGACCTTTTTTTATTTTAATAAAACTACCATCTTTGTTGATGTGCCCATCTGGCTGACATTGCATGGCACAAGGTTGTTGATGTCGACCTATCATCCCCTAATTCGACCATGTCATCCTCCTCCTTTCCCTTCATTGACGATCCAAAGATTTATCCTATTGGCAGTCAGTAAAATCCTTTGGATTAACGATTTTGGAAAAACTCCACTTTTTCAACAATCTTTGAAAAACTCCATTGGTGATTGATGAAAAAGTACCTTTTGGCAATTCGTCGAAAACCTTCTATCGGCCATCGACAAAAAAGTACATATCAACAATCGATCAAAAACCTTCAATCGGTGATCGATGAAAAATTATATATCATCGATCGGTTGAAAACCTTCTATCAAAGGTTAGCCAAAAAATATATGTCGACAATTGATCAAAAACATTTTATCAGCGATCGGAAAAAAAATTGTCTATTGGCGATCGGCAAAAAAGTGTTTATTGGCGATCGACCTAAAACCTTCTATTGGAAATCAACAAAAAAGTGTTTATTGGCGATCGACAAAAAACTTTCCATCGGCGATCAATGAAAAAGTGTCTATCAGTGATCGACGAAAAAGTATCTATCAACGATTGGCCAAAAACCTTCTATTGACAATTGACAAAAAAGTATCTATCGATGATCGGTGAAAAGGTCTATCAACAAGCAACGATTTTCTGTGAACTATGTTTTGTTCCCACTTCACCAAATTTCACTGAACTATGAAAATCTCCATTGGTGATCGACAAAATTCCTTTCACATTGTAGAACTCATTTAACTTAGAGATTTCTGACCAAAGTGGCACTGGATCTAGACCATTTATCCCAATATCAACATGATCTTGATCATCAATTTGTTGAACTTCGCCAAACTTCATCGAACTCTAAAATCTTCGACAATTTCCACATTTCTCCATCGACAATCAACGATTTTCTTCTTCAATGAACTAAAATTTATTCCCACTATGCCGAATTTTGTTGAACTAAGAAATCTTTCAACAAACCAAGAAATTTTTCATTGGTGAACTAAGAACTTTAACCAACTCGAAATGAATTTCGGCCCTTGATTTCCAAGTCGAATGTGATCTGGACCGTCGATTCACTAAACTCCTTAGATGCCATGAAAACATGAAATTTGATCTCCAAGGCCATTTTTTAACTCTGCAACTTGGAAATCGATGCAATTAATCATCTTTTTTACCATTATGAGTGCAAATTTGACCTAAAATTGCTTAGAAAGTTGGGGATTCCACTATGTTTTTACAAATTTCCCCAAATTCAACACATATCAAACTATGCAACAATGAATTTACCAAATTCGTGTTGGTCTTCAGTGCATACCAAATTGTAACATACCCAACCCCCTCGTTGGTCCATATTACTACCAAGTCGACTAACATATCAATTTAAATGCGGAAAACACATGCAGCATGACATACACACTCATGTTATTATCATGAATAATTTAAAAATGTGAATGCATCCATTTAAACATGCACAACAACCATTAAATGCACACAACAACATTCATACATATAAATTACAGAGTAAATGCATAGTTTATCATAACATTAAAACTATAAATGACACAATGATCAAAACACTTATCTTTTAAAAACATTATACACAATCGGAGACAAATGAGGGACATTCCTCCCAATTGTAGGCTCTGTTACACCAATTATTTCTTCAACATGTCACCCCTCAGTTGGGTCTATGATCCCACATGGACGGATAGGGCCATATAGGTGTCTACAATCCACTGTAAAACCTCAAATACCCACTAAAACATAGAGACGTGACTCATATGGCAATTCCAACAGCCCATCTCTCTTCCTCATCACACTACACAACTCAAGGGATGAGATTTCCTTATTTACACCATAGTCCCTCAGATAATATCCATCCTTTCGAGGGCTCCTGCATAGACCAGCCAAGAATCTCTCTATTGAGGGCTCCAGGAAATCTAGTTCTAATAGGAGTGCTCACGCAATATTTTCAAATTCTCTTGGATAATTTCCTCAATAGGAATCACTCATAGGCATACCAACCTAATTTTTAGAACAAATACCATTTTCAACAAGCTATCTTCCGTACCCACCATGGTTGGCCACTCTTTCCCAACGCTTAGCTCTATTTTTACTCACTTATTTCTAACTATAAAATTTGTGCTTCCTTCCTACTCAAAAATCCTCTTCTCCCAATCTTGCTTGACTCTTACTCTTCGCCCGAGGATCATTACACTCAACCCATGTTGTCATAATTGAGTTGGTTGAATTCCTCACCTAACCTCTTACATGAATTCAATGATTGAGTGTTTAATAAGTCAAAGGGATAAATGGATAAATGAAAAATTGATTAATCGAGATGGTTTAAGATCCAAGGCATATGGAAACCCCTCAAAATCCCCATTAAGCCCCCTCTCTTGCGGAATCGTAGCCCTCAATTACTCTAATCGTTACCCGTTTAAAGCCGATGATGTATTCCATCTTATTGTTTTTCAATGTACAATGTTTAAATATTGCATTGCTTGGCTCACATCCATTCATAATACTTTCAATATACAATGCTACATTGGGGATTAAAATTGGGGTGTTATGATTGTGGTTGGAGAAGAATACATGCAGAAATTACAAGTCGAATCACTTTGTTGGAAACCCTTGTAACCCATGTTGGTACCCCTTCAAGTAGTATCGCATCAGACAACACATGTATATGGAATCTCGCTTCCACATACCTTAAGTTTTATAGGAAGTCTCTTGGGTATACTTGGAACCAACTCTAGATCAATAGATTGATCGTCTTGTTACTATAGTACATAGAGAACAATATTGGGGGAGATCATTGTCTAGTACCTGGGTATTTGTGTCATATGACTAAGAGCATGATTGAGCCTCCTTAGTTAGTGCCTTGAGATATTGAGTCAAGTATTACCGTTAGACCCTGTACGTATATCAAAGAGCTATAACACTTGGCATGCCTCTCTTTCTAGGACCCAACAAACCCGAGCTTATGTAGTTAACCAACAAAATTCCCATGTCTTTGCATCCATAAGAAATTTGGAGATTTTATTGCCGCAGTAATAATCATTCAGGAGTAGTACTCTTGTAAAAAAAGGGGGTATGTGTATTTCCATCACTATCATGGGAGACTTGTCCTAAAATATTCCTTATGTTGTGTTAATCACATGGGTTACCTCTTGAGTGACTTTTTTTTGTGGACTCAACAATACATTATTAGGGGTATATCTCAAGAGATTCCTCTTAAGCCATAGGTTGTAGTGAGTTAAGTCAGGCTTAACCTTTTGATGCGATCTTAAATTGTCCCATCGTACATACTTGTAGCATGGCAGCCATTGATAACCAATGTTAGGACCTACACACCAAGCACCAGCAGTTTGACACAAAGGTTTCTCCTTGAGTTTCATTTAGTAAGTTTTTTGTAAAGGTTGAAAACCAACATCGTGGGGTCCTACAAGTGTTGGGACCTATATGTTCACACTTGGATATAAATATGCCAGATCCACACATTAATCCAACCAAGGAAGAATGCTCCACACATGCAGAACATGACACTCACACACTCTTCCAAGATTCCCATCGCCCACCCTTTCAAGTTCATAATTCATGGCATCGCTTTCCCAAGGTCGACATGAACAAGTTTAATGGTTTCAATCCCTTTGGTTGGGTTACCCAAATGGAACATTATTTCTATCCCCATGACATTACCGATGGTCCACAAAAAATAAAAGTGAGAGTCTCATATTTGGTTGTAGAATGTTGGCAATGGTATAAGAAATCTTATGAACGTTACATTGATTGGACCCAGTTTGTAAAAGTCCTTTATGCTCATTTTGAACGTGGCACTTACTATCTAGGACAAATGAAAAAATTATGCCAAATAGGCATAGTCATTGACTATATTGTAGCCTTCGAGCAATTAGCAATCTACACAATAGGCTTATTTGATTCCTTTTTTAAAGAATGTTACATCAGTGGTCTTAAAGAGTCAATTATAGCACATGTCATGATGCAATGCCCAAACACATGGTTGGAAGCTTGTGACAGAGTTAATGAAGTTGAGATGGTGGTCAATGTTGGTGTAGATCTGCAACAAGGGTGAACAAATCTACAAACTTTGTGGTTGTATCAAAGCTACAGACAAAACTAGGTGAGAACACAAGAAACCCTAGTTCTCTAGTGATTAAATTCCTTTAGATCTATGCTCTAAAGAAGTAGAAAAGGCATGCAACAAAAAAGATACATGAATAACACAAGATAAAAAGAATAAAGATTATGTATAATACCTAAATAATCAGAGTACAAATAGATAACACATGTGAAGAAACCAATGAAAACAGATGTCTCTTGGTGGCCTCTTTGCAGCAGGGTTCTTCTTTCTTTCCCGGATGTATGGTAGTATTGGCCAGACTCTCCTCTTGGCTGAAAGTAACTATGGTGAGATGAAGCTAAAAGATCGATGGAAATTTCAGCAATATCTATGTACTCTCATGGAAAATCATTATGAAAATGGTATGGCTCTCTTTATTTTATAGGAAAAATAGTGGTTATCCTTGATATGGTCAAAATAATAAAATATTATATTTAACCAAATCAATTTTAACCACTAATTTGATTTTTTCCTTTAATTTAAATAAAATAAAGAGGGTAAAATGCATAAAAGGGGATTATGACTTTAATTAAGTGAAACAACTTAGGAAAAAGGGGTTTTCCTAAGTTATGCAAGGGAATAATGGTGTGAAAGTGTGTATCTCAATTGATACATGGACTATGATGGTGCATATCGGTAAGGATTAGCCTTTTGGACTAGGTGTGTGAATAAATGGAAATAATGATCAATGTTGAAACCAAAAGACCCTCATTACCTACTCTCACCAGCCCTCCCATGGCCACTACCCCGAGTTCCTCCACCTCTCGACCATTAAGAATCCAAAAGTTGTATCCCAAAGAGATGGTAGAATGTCGGTGCCCCAACCTTTGCTATAACCATGATGAGTGGTATTTCAAAGGGCACAAATGTAAAGAACAAAAATTATGTATCGCCATAAGGCTTCTCATAATACATTCCTATTGAAGATATTGTTGAACCAAACTTGGAAAATACTACCCCTCCCATGGACAATGAAGACCAAATTTCTCTACATACCCTATGAGGTTTCTTGGCACCCCAAATTTCTCTCCATTCCCTATTAGGTTTCTCAACACCCAAACCTTGAAATTGATTGGATACATCAAGCATCGCAAAGTGATTTTGTTGATTGACAATGGCAACACCCACAATTTTATTCATGAGAGAGTGGCATAAGAAACCCATTCTTATTTCACTCCAATATCTAATTTTCAAATTATGATAGCCAGTGATGGTAGATGAAATGTGGGGGTAGATGTGAAAATGTGAAACTACAAATTGGTGAGTATCATATCAAAACTCAGATGTTTGCTATTGACATGGGTGGTTGTGATATAGTTATCAGGGAAAAATGGTTATGCACTTTGGGACCTGTCACCATGGATTTCAAGGATTTATATATGACCTTCACTAAGGAAGGTCATAAACATACCCTAAAGAGGCTTACATCTAGTTCCCTTCAAATTATCACCTCATATCATATGGAGAAGTTAATGAAGAAAGGTCACTCGGGTATCATTGCATAGTTTAATGCCATAAAAGTGTTGGGTATGTGTTATATTATTTGCATGGTTAGTACTAGTGTCTACATTGCGTCGGGCACGTAGGGGGCTAAGAGGGTGGTTTTTTGCATCCTTTTTGGGCAGTTTTTTGGCACATGGTTTCCGTCGATGGTTTTCTATTTCTGGATAAGGAATTAGGGTTGTTGACTAATCTAGGTTATTGGATTAGAGTTTTGGATGCTACAGGATCTTATATGTATATTGTATTGTAAACAATGTATGATGTGAATGAATATAGAATATGTTTGTTTTCTCGGTTTGGGTTTCCAGGAGAAAAATCTATGTGTAATGTGTGTATTTTCCATTATATCTTTTATGTTCTTTTAAAGAAAATATGTTTGCAGTAAATAATTGTACAAGGTTAAAATCTACAAAAAGTAGTGGACACCCCCCACAAGACATTCACCCTGATTTGTAGTTGGCCTTCTTCAAGCATCAATAGGTATTTGAAACAACATGGGATCACCACCTTCACATGGGGAGCATGATGGCAATCCCCTCATTCCAGGTAGTCAACCACCTAGTGTGTGTCCTTATTGACACCCTTTTCCACAAAATAATGGCATTGAAAAGATCATTCAAGAATTGTTGGAGGCAAGAATCATATGTCCTAGTTCTATCCCTTACTCATCACTAGTGGTCATGGTATTAAAGAAGGAAGGTAATTGGCGCATGTAACTTGATTTCCGGGCTCTCAATAAGTTAACTATCAAGGACAAATTTTCTATCATAGTTATTGATGACCTCTTGGATGAACTTCATGAAGCCAAGTTTTTCAATAAACTTGACCTTCATTCTAGATTTTGATTGTGTAGGTTTTCAGAGTTTGTTGTAATGCTTCTGAGATTTCTAGATATAACTTTTGTGAAAAGTTTTGAAATGTCGAACATTTTGAGGGAACACTCCACCCATTATTGGGGACAATTGCAACTTATGATGTTAAAAACGAGTGTAGTGGTATGGCTTTTAAAGGAGAAAAGAAAATATTTGACCGTTGAGAAGAGGAATTTTGTTTATAAGATATTAAGATAACCATTACAAAAAGGCCCAAATATAATAATTGAAACAAAAGTTGTTATGAGAAACCTTAAGATAATAAATAAAATATAATATGAGAGTTGAATTAATAAAATTATGGGAGTCAAATCAATAATTATGAGAGTCAAATTGATAATTATTATTAGAGTCAAATTATTAGTTATTGTAGATGTTGAAAGACAATGAAGATATGACCAGTGAGATAAGAATAATAAGAAGGTAGACATAATACAAGTAAGAAAAACATAGGATTAAATAATTATGAAAACTAGAAAAGGAGAATTAAGAAACACTACCAAATTAATTAGGAAAATCAAGAAATATTAACATGATTAAAAAGTATCCTTAAAAAGATAATGAAAAGAATAGGGAGGTTGAATTAAATAAAATAAAGAGGTAAAAGAAATGAAAGACTGGGGAGGTTAAATAAAGGGGCATGTGAAGGAACACTAGGAAGGGAGATCAAATTAAACAATATAGGTTTGATGGCTTAGGCAATGAATGACATGCTTCCAAGATTGGCTTAATTTGTAGTTGTCATCACAATTAAAATTATTGTGATGTTTCTCAATTTCTATCACTTTCTGAATGATTCAGGATGAGTGATAGGGTGTTGAGGCGAGGATTCTTGTTTGGTCAAAGAAAATTAGGTGTTTAGATTTGAAAGAGTATTCAACAATCGTTGACTTTGAGATATGATTGTGGGTTGCGTCATCAATGTGTTCTTTAAAATGTCCTTTAAAGGATCTGCCAGTTTTAAGATGTGCCACAGGTAAAAGGAATTTTGTAAACTCTTGGGCCAAGCATTGGGTCAGATTTATCTTTATTAGTTCCAAATAATTGTTTAAGGGTTTTATAGGGTTTGAAAATGGTTTTAATATTGTTTTTAG
>ML789175.1:495641-578071 GCA_009831015.1 Picea engelmannii | reverse complement strand
TCTGTATTCGTATCCACATTCCATTATGTCAGATTCACCTCTAGAGCCACCTGGAAGATTCCTTCTCTTGAGGACTTTATTGAATCCCTGACACAAGAGCAAACCAAGCTCATCAACATGGGTACAATCAAAGGTCCAAGGGCGCATGCACTCACTGTGCATGATGGCAGCCACAAATATCAGAAATCTAAATATAAATATAAATGGAAATATCATGAACATCTGAAGAAGGAAGGGTACATAAAACCCTTCATCGATGCCTTTGGATCCAAAGGGGAAAAGGGGAGAAAAGGGGAGAAATGCACGTACTGTCACAAAGGATTCCATCCAGAATTTGCATGCATGCAAAAAAAAATAGATCTGATGTCTCAAATAGTTCAGCAAAACAACCTTGGATATCGCATCCCCGAGGGTTCCAAGAAGAAGAAGCCAATAGCTCTGAATCCGAAGAAAGGCAATTCTAACCATGCCTTGATTGCCATCAACTCCTCTCCCGATGCTTGGATCATAGATTCAGGAGCATCACATCACATGGTTGCATCAAAAGTAGTCTATTCTTCATTGGATGCATCCAAAGGTCCTCCTATTCTGATGGGGGACAACTCTTCTGTCGAAGTCACCAGCAAAGGAAGGATTGAACTCACCAACGGAAGCTGCGAGAATGTGATGCATGTTCCAAACTTTCTGTCAACCTTCTCTCCATGTATTAGATGATGAATTCCAACACCAGAAAGAAAGTCATATTCACACCAAATTCTATGGACATCTACGACATGCAAACCAACTCTAGGGTTTCTACCGGTGAGGTAAATCATTAGTCTAGATTGTATACATTTTATGAATTCATTGAACCTGATTCTGCTTTATTGCTTACTCATGCTGATGAAAGTAGTAGGATATGGAACGAAAGGTTTGGACATTTGAATTTTTGATACATGCAACAGCTTAGTAAGCAAAGATTGGTTGATGGTATACCAGACATCCATTTATCCAAGGGAGTATGTGAGGGATGTGTTCTCGGAAAATACCCTCAAGAGAAATTCGACAAAGGAAAGTCTCAAAGAGATTCTGCACCTTTAGATCTGATCCACAGTGACCTTATGGGTCTTTTTCCACATCCATCTATCAGCAAAGCAAGGTTTGGTCTCATTTTTGTTGATGATTTCTCACGTTTTACATGGATCTACTTTCTCAGGCAAAATCTGGGGTCTTTCAACACCTCAAAGATTTCAAAGTCTTGGTTGATACACAGTCCGGAAAGAAGATCAAAGTCCTCTGAACTGATAATGGGGGAGAGTATGTAAATCATGAGATCCATAATCTTTTCCATGAAGCAGGGATTCAGTTGCAACATACAGTTCCCTATACTCAGCAGCAAAACGGAGTTGTTGAGCGGAAAAACATATCTCTAAAGGAGATGGCATCTTGCATGTTACATGCAAAGTCAATACCACAGAGACTATGGGCCGAAGCACTTAATTGTGCAACATACATCCAAAATCGATCTCCCCATAGATCTGTCAAGGATAAGACCCACTATGAGGCTTGGAGTGGCCTCAAACCGGAAGTGACCCACTTTTGCATTTTCAGTTCATGTGCATGGGCCCAGATTCCCTCTGAAAAGAGGAAGGCACTTGATCCACAGAGCACTGAGTGAATTTTTGTTGGATATCCCGATGGTGTGAAGGGTTATAGACTTACTGATCTTTCCTCGGTTTGGCTCATCATTGAGTGAAGTGTCCAATTCGAGAAAAGTGTCTCGCATGCACCTCAGCAGTCGCATGTAGACACCTTCATTCTTCTACCTGTCCGAGATGATGAGCATGCACATGTCGACTCTTCTTCAGACGAGAGTTTTGATTCAGAGGACTCAGATGATTGAGATTCAAAGTCAGTACAGTCAGATGCAGAGTCAAAGCATCTAGATGCAGTTGCAGAGCCAGAGCAGAGGCCCAAGTAGGCACAAACTACCCTTCAGGATGCAGGGGATCTCATTGGTGATCCAGTCGATACTAGGAGGACTCAATTTGATTTCGAGGAGCCTCGTGTTGCACTCACTTCCATTGAACCATTGCCCTCTGGGCATATTTTCTTGGTTCAATCTTTAGATCCACAGTCTTATTGCGAGGCTGCTAGAAATCCCTTTTGGGAATCCTCCATGTAGGAGGAATACAACTCCCTCCTCAAGAACCAGACTTGGGATCTGGTTCCCCTTCCTTCTAGGAGGAAACTTGTCAAATGTAGATGGGTCTACAGGACCAAGAGCGCAGAGGATGGAAAAATTAGCAGATACAAATCCAGGCTTGTTGCCAAAGACTTTCAGCAGGTTCATGGTATTGACTATAATGAGACCTTCGCTCTAGTAGCGAAGATGGATTCCATATGATTGGCACTTGCCATTGTGGTAGCCAAGGGATGGGAAGTCCATCAGATGGATGTGAAGAATGAATTTCTTCATTGTGATCTCTCTGAGGAGATCTACATGAAGCAGCCCTAGGGATTTATGTAGGACTCATCTTTGGTCTGTCGACTGAAGAATTCCCTTTATGGCATCAAGTAGGCTCTGAGGTCATGGTATGCTAAGATGGACTCCTAACTATTTTCACATAACTTTGTACGTTGTAAATCAAACCTGAATGTCTACATGCTCAGGATGGTTGATTCACTTCTACTTTTAGCTATGTACGTTGATGATTTGTTGATCACTAATTACTCAACTTCAACGATTGTTGTAGTCAAGAGGATTCTACATGACATATTTTTTATGACGAACATGGGTCTGCTACACTTATTTCTTGGAATTGAGATCATTCAGGATGCATCAGGCATCAAACTGTCTCAGGCCAAGTATGCATGAGATCTCCTTGAGAGATTTCACATGACAGACTGCAAGTTTGCTCTGAATCCTTTCCTATTAGGAGTCAAACTTGAGGATGGCGGGGAGACTCCACTAGTTGATAGCACACTGTATAGACAGCTAGTGGGTATCTTGTTGTATCTCACACACTCCAGACAAGACCTCTCCTATGCAGTTGGCGCAGTTTCCAAGTTCATGCAGAAGCAGCATGAGCTACATTGGAAGGCTGCAAAGCATATCCTTCGACACGTATAGGGCACCATCACCTTTGGGATTCATTATGCGGCAGACTCTACATTAGATCTCTTTGGGTTTATTGATTCTAACTGGGCTGGCGATAGCACTGATCACAAGTCCACATCTGGTTACTCAATCAGTCTTGGTTCTGGGCCTATCTATTGGTTGAGCAAGAAGCAAGCTCCCATTGCTCTATCTTCAGTCGAGGTAGAGTATAGAGGGGTAGTTAACATAACCATTAAGGCTATGTGACTACAACATTTTCTCACTGAGTTGGGCATTCGGTTTCATCAGCCAATCATCATCTGGTGTAACAACCAGAGCACTCTGAAGTTCTGTAGAGATCCATTTCAGAGGCAACGGATGAAGCACATCGAGATACACATGCACTACATCCGGGACTTAGTACACAAGGGGATCATTGACTTACAGTTTTGTCCTTCAACAGAAAAGACAGCAGCCATATTCACCAATACCTTCACTAAGCAGAAGTTTCATTTTGTGTGAAGTCGTCTTGGAGTGAAGGACACATTTGCCTAGAAATTGTAGTTCTTCTTTTTACATACATTGTACCTTGAGGAGGGGTTTTTCCCATGAGGTTTTCCCTCTTTCCTCACTTTATTTCAGTGTATCTTTTGTATTTGGGTACCTAACATGGCCTCGTTGTCAGGACCCATCATTTATTTTCACCATAGTGATGTTCAGGGGGAGTGTTCCTTGTTTATTAGCCATTATCCAGTCTCCTATATTTTAGGGGAGAATATTCCACCTAGAGAATATTCTCTTTCAATTGACACTTCAGTTTAACTAGTTGAGTTGAGTTTAGATGTTGCATTGGTTTTGTCACCATGCAACATTGGGATCATCACTAGCTAATGCGCACTTTCCTTGGGATCATCACCAGACTGGCGCATTACCCTTGATTTCCTGAGTTAACTCCTCGCTACTCTTTGTTCAGTCAATTAACTGAAGACTAGTTGACTAGTTAACTCAACTAGGTGGTAGTTCACTCCTATAACTGCCTGAGAGACTAGACTAGGTGGAATTTCACTCTCGTAACTGCTGGTGTGTGTCCACATCACTCTAGACCACCACTATGGCACATTGGTTCTCCTCCAGTGCGCACTCATTGAGTTATACATAGTATATCATGTGTAAATTATTCATTATTCACAACAGTTAATGAGAATTCTTTCATTCTTTCTCTCCTTCTTCTTTCTCAAATTCTCTCTGCAAATGTGTGTATTATTGTTTAGCTAGATCTATTTTGTGCAGGTTCAACACATTTACATATTTGACACCCTTTTCTAAAACATTTTTTTCAGTTGCAATGTTGAAATATATTTGACGGATATAGGCCTTGAAATACCTTTAACTATCCTTGAATTGTGTTCCTCATCTTGATGTGTGAAAGCCTTGTTGTAGCAATCTAGGACATCGTGATGCTTTTGTAGCCAATACATACCAATCAAGCAATCATATGACCTGAGTGGTATGATGTTCAAATCTACCTTAGTGTTGACTCCATTCATGTTCATTGCATAATCTTTAACAAGTTCATTGATTCTTCTATTGGTTCGAGTGGCTAGATGAACCAACAAAGACTTTCCATGCTTAAATATCTTCAATTTAAATATGTCAACAATTTTAGGATCTATATAGCTATGACTAGCTTTAGAATCAATCAAAATAGCTATGGGATGATTATCAATCTTACCTTCTACCTCAATCACGTGGGATTTATAATATGCTTTCCTATTATCCAAGGCTACATAAATCCTTAGCATGCTCCTGCCCATGTCTTCTATTATATTAGCTTCCTGAAGGTTATGAATAATACCCATCCTCTCTCCTTTATGAGGACAATATTTATACATGTGGCCCCCCTTGAATCCCCAACACTTTATAGGTCGTTGCCTCAGCCTTTTCCGCAAGGAATATGTCATATTGGGCTCATTTTGTGCTTGCAACCCTTGCTTATATGGTTGTGAGTTATTCCTGAAGAAAGATGGCTTGAATCCTTTCTTCCTCTAATGCATCTTGCCTTTATTTTTTTCATCCTAAGTTATTTGAAAAGTTAGACTTTCCATAGTCTACTCTTATAAATACTTAGCTTTTCTCGTGGCTTCTTCCAAATTCTTGGGCTCATCAAACTAAACTTTATCTTTGTAGAATGATGTCAATCCACTCAAGAACCTTTCAATTTTAACCTTCTCGTCCCTAATGAAATCTGCATACCTTAGGAGTTCCAAGAATTTATTCGCGTACTCCTCCATGGTCATGTTCCCAAGTTTAATATCAATGAACTCTTGCATATTCTTGTCATAATAATGTTTTGACAGGTACTACTTTAGAAAATACTTCCAAGGGATTCTATTTTCACCAATATGCTTGACTTGCTTCAACTGGTCCCACCACATGGAAGCTTCCCCTATAAATGATATATGGCGACCTTTGATTCCATATTTGATGAATAATTGTGCAACTAGAAATATTTCGTCATGCCCAACAACCAGGATTTTGCTTCTTCAATCTTCTTGTGCTTTCTATCAAATGTTGGTGGTTTGAGCCTATTGAGCTCTCCTTGCAAACTATCTGATTTGGAGACCTACTTGGGTTTCTCTTTGATTATGAAAATGTGGGTGCTCTTATGGTTGAATGTTTAAGTGAATGGTGATTCCTACTAACACTTTGTGAATGACCTGTCTCTTTGTAGTCATCTGTCCTATCATGATATAGGTGTTATTCAGCATGCCCTGCACTGGTTGCATGTCTTAGGTTGGACTCCTTGTTGATTTTTTGTTGTAGGTTATTCATGATATTTAAAAATTGATAATTAATTTGGTTTTTCTCCTCTTCAGCTCTTATTGGCCTTTCATTATCCACGCTATGGATTTTCACTTCCCTCTACAAGCTCTTCATCAACTCTATAGGCTCCACTCAAATTCTTTGTCCATTAGACTCTGTTTTTGAATTTTCCAGGATGATATTTAATCCTCTAATTCCATCTCCATGGTTGTAAGAGTCTTGTGCATCATCCATATCTTTAGTCATCATTTATAAACCCAATACGTGTCCTTCACATAACTCTAATTCTGCAAAAAAGTGCATGCAACAATCATTGTTAAAAGTATGCATATTGTAAAACATTTCGCTAATTCGGCTACATATCATTCTACATCTCAATTTATAAAGAACACAAATTCACCAGTCCAAATTTTCATTCTTTAGACACATTCCCCTCTAAATCAACTTTCTCACGACTACAATCATGCCTCATTCTGAGCTTTGAGAAAAAAGTTATAACTTTATGAATTTTCCCCTTCCTACTCAATTGTTTCTTGTTCTCACTGATACAATTTAGGTGAAAGGACATTTTCTACCACCTGTAGAAGAAAATCGGCCAGGAATCGGATTTTTTTTTGTTTCGGGCTCAAATAGGATTTATGATTAGAAATACATACACAACAACTTTTGGATTTGGAATCTGATGCTGTAGTCAAATTCTATATAAATATGGAATTGACGACTTTGTATTTTTACATTTTTTCCAAACTTAGAATTTTTAGCCAAAACTGGCTATCTTCCAAATGGAGTAAAACTGGGAAAAAAATTCTCAAGACAAAGTTGTCGGTATTGATGAGTAGGTAAAATGTTGAGTAAATAATTTTTTCGATATTTGTGATATGGTTTCCCTTTTCCTCCTCTGAAGATTTCAAAAATCCCCAAAAGTGTCTAGGAATAGAGGATTTTGCCCTATTTTGGTATCCTCACTCAAAACCTTTTTGAATTTTTCCAAAATCCTGACTGAGTATATTCATGCTTGTTTTTTGGACACTATAAAATTTTCATAATTATCTGGGTCATTGTCGTTGAGCACGACCCATATCTTTAAAAACCATTATTTTTGCATTTTTTAGAGAATTGAAGAAGAATTGGCCCATGGCCCTCACTAACACTTTTGTATCCCTCATCACTGTGGACATACCCCTTAAATTTCGTCTGATTCTGAGATTTTATGCTCATGTTGTGGCCAAAACAAGTTTTTGACTTTAGACCTTTTTTTATTTTAATAAAACTACCATCTTTGTTGATGTGCCCATCTGGCTGACATTGCATGGCACAAGGTTGTTGATGTCGACCTATCATCCCCTAATTCGACCATGTCATCCTCCTCCTTTCCCTTCATTGACGATCCAAAGATTTATCCTATTGGCAGTCAGTAAAATCCTTTGGATTAACGATTTTGGAAAAACTCCACTTTTTCAACAATCTTTGAAAAACTCCATTGGTGATTGATGAAAAAGTACCTTTTGGCAATTCGTCGAAAACCTTCTATCGGCCATCGACAAAAAAGTACATATCAACAATCGATCAAAAACCTTCAATCGGTGATCGATGAAAAATTATATATCATCGATCGGTTGAAAACCTTCTATCAAAGGTTAGCCAAAAAATATATGTCGACAATTGATCAAAAACATTTTATCAGCGATCGGAAAAAAAATTGTCTATTGGCGATCGGCAAAAAAGTGTTTATTGGCGATCGACCTAAAACCTTCTATTGGAAATCAACAAAAAAGTGTTTATTGGCGATCGACAAAAAACTTTCCATCGGCGATCAATGAAAAAGTGTCTATCAGTGATCGACGAAAAAGTATCTATCAACGATTGGCCAAAAACCTTCTATTGACAATTGACAAAAAAGTATCTATCGATGATCGGTGAAAAGGTCTATCAACAAGCAACGATTTTCTGTGAACTATGTTTTGTTCCCACTTCACCAAATTTCACTGAACTATGAAAATCTCCATTGGTGATCGACAAAATTCCTTTCACATTGTAGAACTCATTTAACTTAGAGATTTCTGACCAAAGTGGCACTGGATCTAGACCATTTATCCCAATATCAACATGATCTTGATCATCAATTTGTTGAACTTCGCCAAACTTCATCGAACTCTAAAATCTTCGACAATTTCCACATTTCTCCATCGACAATCAACGATTTTCTTCTTCAATGAACTAAAATTTATTCCCACTATGCCGAATTTTGTTGAACTAAGAAATCTTTCAACAAACCAAGAAATTTTTCATTGGTGAACTAAGAACTTTAACCAACTCGAAATGAATTTCGGCCCTTGATTTCCAAGTCGAATGTGATCTGGACCGTCGATTCACTAAACTCCTTAGATGCCATGAAAACATGAAATTTGATCTCCAAGGCCATTTTTTAACTCTGCAACTTGGAAATCGATGCAATTAATCATCTTTTTTACCATTATGAGTGCAAATTTGACCTAAAATTGCTTAGAAAGTTGGGGATTCCACTATGTTTTTACAAATTTCCCCAAATTCAACACATATCAAACTATGCAACAATGAATTTACCAAATTCGTGTTGGTCTTCAGTGCATACCAAATTGTAACATACCCAACCCCCTCGTTGGTCCATATTACTACCAAGTCGACTAACATATCAATTTAAATGCGGAAAACACATGCAGCATGACATACACACTCATGTTATTATCATGAATAATTTAAAAATGTGAATGCATCCATTTAAACATGCACAACAACCATTAAATGCACACAACAACATTCATACATATAAATTACAGAGTAAATGCATAGTTTATCATAACATTAAAACTATAAATGACACAATGATCAAAACACTTATCTTTTAAAAACATTATACACAATCGGAGACAAATGAGGGACATTCCTCCCAATTGTAGGCTCTGTTACACCAATTATTTCTTCAACATGTCACCCCTCAGTTGGGTCTATGATCCCACATGGACGGATAGGGCCATATAGGTGTCTACAATCCACTGTAAAACCTCAAATACCCACTAAAACATAGAGACGTGACTCATATGGCAATTCCAACAGCCCATCTCTCTTCCTCATCACACTACACAACTCAAGGGATGAGATTTCCTTATTTACACCATAGTCCCTCAGATAATATCCATCCTTTCGAGGGCTCCTGCATAGACCAGCCAAGAATCTCTCTATTGAGGGCTCCAGGAAATCTAGTTCTAATAGGAGTGCTCACGCAATATTTTCAAATTCTCTTGGATAATTTCCTCAATAGGAATCACTCATAGGCATACCAACCTAATTTTTAGAACAAATACCATTTTCAACAAGCTATCTTCCGTACCCACCATGGTTGGCCACTCTTTCCCAACGCTTAGCTCTATTTTTACTCACTTATTTCTAACTATAAAATTTGTGCTTCCTTCCTACTCAAAAATCCTCTTCTCCCAATCTTGCTTGACTCTTACTCTTCGCCCGAGGATCATTACACTCAACCCATGTTGTCATAATTGAGTTGGTTGAATTCCTCACCTAACCTCTTACATGAATTCAATGATTGAGTGTTTAATAAGTCAAAGGGATAAATGGATAAATGAAAAATTGATTAATCGAGATGGTTTAAGATCCAAGGCATATGGAAACCCCTCAAAATCCCCATTAAGCCCCCTCTCTTGCGGAATCGTAGCCCTCAATTACTCTAATCGTTACCCGTTTAAAGCCGATGATGTATTCCATCTTATTGTTTTTCAATGTACAATGTTTAAATATTGCATTGCTTGGCTCACATCCATTCATAATACTTTCAATATACAATGCTACATTGGGGATTAAAATTGGGGTGTTATGATTGTGGTTGGAGAAGAATACATGCAGAAATTACAAGTCGAATCACTTTGTTGGAAACCCTTGTAACCCATGTTGGTACCCCTTCAAGTAGTATCGCATCAGACAACACATGTATATGGAATCTCGCTTCCACATACCTTAAGTTTTATAGGAAGTCTCTTGGGTATACTTGGAACCAACTCTAGATCAATAGATTGATCGTCTTGTTACTATAGTACATAGAGAACAATATTGGGGGAGATCATTGTCTAGTACCTGGGTATTTGTGTCATATGACTAAGAGCATGATTGAGCCTCCTTAGTTAGTGCCTTGAGATATTGAGTCAAGTATTACCGTTAGACCCTGTACGTATATCAAAGAGCTATAACACTTGGCATGCCTCTCTTTCTAGGACCCAACAAACCCGAGCTTATGTAGTTAACCAACAAAATTCCCATGTCTTTGCATCCATAAGAAATTTGGAGATTTTATTGCCGCAGTAATAATCATTCAGGAGTAGTACTCTTGTAAAAAAAGGGGGTATGTGTATTTCCATCACTATCATGGGAGACTTGTCCTAAAATATTCCTTATGTTGTGTTAATCACATGGGTTACCTCTTGAGTGACTTTTTTTTGTGGACTCAACAATACATTATTAGGGGTATATCTCAAGAGATTCCTCTTAAGCCATAGGTTGTAGTGAGTTAAGTCAGGCTTAACCTTTTGATGCGATCTTAAATTGTCCCATCGTACATACTTGTAGCATGGCAGCCATTGATAACCAATGTTAGGACCTACACACCAAGCACCAGCAGTTTGACACAAAGGTTTCTCCTTGAGTTTCATTTAGTAAGTTTTTTGTAAAGGTTGAAAACCAACATCGTGGGGTCCTACAAGTGTTGGGACCTATATGTTCACACTTGGATATAAATATGCCAGATCCACACATTAATCCAACCAAGGAAGAATGCTCCACACATGCAGAACATGACACTCACACACTCTTCCAAGATTCCCATCGCCCACCCTTTCAAGTTCATAATTCATGGCATCGCTTTCCCAAGGTCGACATGAACAAGTTTAATGGTTTCAATCCCTTTGGTTGGGTTACCCAAATGGAACATTATTTCTATCCCCATGACATTACCGATGGTCCACAAAAAATAAAAGTGAGAGTCTCATATTTGGTTGTAGAATGTTGGCAATGGTATAAGAAATCTTATGAACGTTACATTGATTGGACCCAGTTTGTAAAAGTCCTTTATGCTCATTTTGAACGTGGCACTTACTATCTAGGACAAATGAAAAAATTATGCCAAATAGGCATAGTCATTGACTATATTGTAGCCTTCGAGCAATTAGCAATCTACACAATAGGCTTATTTGATTCCTTTTTTAAAGAATGTTACATCAGTGGTCTTAAAGAGTCAATTATAGCACATGTCATGATGCAATGCCCAAACACATGGTTGGAAGCTTGTGACAGAGTTAATGAAGTTGAGATGGTGGTCAATGTTGGTGTAGATCTGCAACAAGGGTGAACAAATCTACAAACTTTGTGGTTGTATCAAAGCTACAGACAAAACTAGGTGAGAACACAAGAAACCCTAGTTCTCTAGTGATTAAATTCCTTTAGATCTATGCTCTAAAGAAGTAGAAAAGGCATGCAACAAAAAAGATACATGAATAACACAAGATAAAAAGAATAAAGATTATGTATAATACCTAAATAATCAGAGTACAAATAGATAACACATGTGAAGAAACCAATGAAAACAGATGTCTCTTGGTGGCCTCTTTGCAGCAGGGTTCTTCTTTCTTTCCCGGATGTATGGTAGTATTGGCCAGACTCTCCTCTTGGCTGAAAGTAACTATGGTGAGATGAAGCTAAAAGATCGATGGAAATTTCAGCAATATCTATGTACTCTCATGGAAAATCATTATGAAAATGGTATGGCTCTCTTTATTTTATAGGAAAAATAGTGGTTATCCTTGATATGGTCAAAATAATAAAATATTATATTTAACCAAATCAATTTTAACCACTAATTTGATTTTTTCCTTTAATTTAAATAAAATAAAGAGGGTAAAATGCATAAAAGGGGATTATGACTTTAATTAAGTGAAACAACTTAGGAAAAAGGGGTTTTCCTAAGTTATGCAAGGGAATAATGGTGTGAAAGTGTGTATCTCAATTGATACATGGACTATGATGGTGCATATCGGTAAGGATTAGCCTTTTGGACTAGGTGTGTGAATAAATGGAAATAATGATCAATGTTGAAACCAAAAGACCCTCATTACCTACTCTCACCAGCCCTCCCATGGCCACTACCCCGAGTTCCTCCACCTCTCGACCATTAAGAATCCAAAAGTTGTATCCCAAAGAGATGGTAGAATGTCGGTGCCCCAACCTTTGCTATAACCATGATGAGTGGTATTTCAAAGGGCACAAATGTAAAGAACAAAAATTATGTATCGCCATAAGGCTTCTCATAATACATTCCTATTGAAGATATTGTTGAACCAAACTTGGAAAATACTACCCCTCCCATGGACAATGAAGACCAAATTTCTCTACATACCCTATGAGGTTTCTTGGCACCCCAAATTTCTCTCCATTCCCTATTAGGTTTCTCAACACCCAAACCTTGAAATTGATTGGATACATCAAGCATCGCAAAGTGATTTTGTTGATTGACAATGGCAACACCCACAATTTTATTCATGAGAGAGTGGCATAAGAAACCCATTCTTATTTCACTCCAATATCTAATTTTCAAATTATGATAGCCAGTGATGGTAGATGAAATGTGGGGGTAGATGTGAAAATGTGAAACTACAAATTGGTGAGTATCATATCAAAACTCAGATGTTTGCTATTGACATGGGTGGTTGTGATATAGTTATCAGGGAAAAATGGTTATGCACTTTGGGACCTGTCACCATGGATTTCAAGGATTTATATATGACCTTCACTAAGGAAGGTCATAAACATACCCTAAAGAGGCTTACATCTAGTTCCCTTCAAATTATCACCTCATATCATATGGAGAAGTTAATGAAGAAAGGTCACTCGGGTATCATTGCATAGTTTAATGCCATAAAAGTGTTGGGTATGTGTTATATTATTTGCATGGTTAGTACTAGTGTCTACATTGCGTCGGGCACGTAGGGGGCTAAGAGGGTGGTTTTTTGCATCCTTTTTGGGCAGTTTTTTGGCACATGGTTTCCGTCGATGGTTTTCTATTTCTGGATAAGGAATTAGGGTTGTTGACTAATCTAGGTTATTGGATTAGAGTTTTGGATGCTACAGGATCTTATATGTATATTGTATTGTAAACAATGTATGATGTGAATGAATATAGAATATGTTTGTTTTCTCGGTTTGGGTTTCCAGGAGAAAAATCTATGTGTAATGTGTGTATTTTCCATTATATCTTTTATGTTCTTTTAAAGAAAATATGTTTGCAGTAAATAATTGTACAAGGTTAAAATCTACAAAAAGTAGTGGACACCCCCCACAAGACATTCACCCTGATTTGTAGTTGGCCTTCTTCAAGCATCAATAGGTATTTGAAACAACATGGGATCACCACCTTCACATGGGGAGCATGATGGCAATCCCCTCATTCCAGGTAGTCAACCACCTAGTGTGTGTCCTTATTGACACCCTTTTCCACAAAATAATGGCATTGAAAAGATCATTCAAGAATTGTTGGAGGCAAGAATCATATGTCCTAGTTCTATCCCTTACTCATCACTAGTGGTCATGGTATTAAAGAAGGAAGGTAATTGGCGCATGTAACTTGATTTCCGGGCTCTCAATAAGTTAACTATCAAGGACAAATTTTCTATCATAGTTATTGATGACCTCTTGGATGAACTTCATGAAGCCAAGTTTTTCAATAAACTTGACCTTCATTCTAGATTTTGATTGTGTAGGTTTTCAGAGTTTGTTGTAATGCTTCTGAGATTTCTAGATATAACTTTTGTGAAAAGTTTTGAAATGTCGAACATTTTGAGGGAACACTCCACCCATTATTGGGGACAATTGCAACTTATGATGTTAAAAACGAGTGTAGTGGTATGGCTTTTAAAGGAGAAAAGAAAATATTTGACCGTTGAGAAGAGGAATTTTGTTTATAAGATATTAAGATAACCATTACAAAAAGGCCCAAATATAATAATTGAAACAAAAGTTGTTATGAGAAACCTTAAGATAATAAATAAAATATAATATGAGAGTTGAATTAATAAAATTATGGGAGTCAAATCAATAATTATGAGAGTCAAATTGATAATTATTATTAGAGTCAAATTATTAGTTATTGTAGATGTTGAAAGACAATGAAGATATGACCAGTGAGATAAGAATAATAAGAAGGTAGACATAATACAAGTAAGAAAAACATAGGATTAAATAATTATGAAAACTAGAAAAGGAGAATTAAGAAACACTACCAAATTAATTAGGAAAATCAAGAAATATTAACATGATTAAAAAGTATCCTTAAAAAGATAATGAAAAGAATAGGGAGGTTGAATTAAATAAAATAAAGAGGTAAAAGAAATGAAAGACTGGGGAGGTTAAATAAAGGGGCATGTGAAGGAACACTAGGAAGGGAGATCAAATTAAACAATATAGGTTTGATGGCTTAGGCAATGAATGACATGCTTCCAAGATTGGCTTAATTTGTAGTTGTCATCACAATTAAAATTATTGTGATGTTTCTCAATTTCTATCACTTTCTGAATGATTCAGGATGAGTGATAGGGTGTTGAGGCGAGGATTCTTGTTTGGTCAAAGAAAATTAGGTGTTTAGATTTGAAAGAGTATTCAACAATCGTTGACTTTGAGATATGATTGTGGGTTGCGTCATCAATGTGTTCTTTAAAATGTCCTTTAAAGGATCTGCCAGTTTTAAGATGTGCCACAGGTAAAAGGAATTTTGTAAACTCTTGGGCCAAGCATTGGGTCAGATTTATCTTTATTAGTTCCAAATAATTGTTTAAGGGTTTTATAGGGTTTGAAAATGGTTTTAATATTGTTTTTAGCCAAAATTTTAGATATGTGATCAGTGGTGTCATGGATGTAAGGAAAAGAAATAAGAGCCAAGGGTTGGAAAGTGTTACAGGGAAAATCTTTGAATGGCTTGGGATAAACCACAAAAGATGGAATGACACACAGAAATGAACTCTAATCCTAAGTATGCTATATAAATGAAATGCTAACAAGACAAGATCAAGAACCTACCTCGTCTAGACGTTTGATGAAGACCAACGTTGAGCACGTAACTCAAAGCTTTATACATGCACTTGTTCTCAATAACCAAGATACACAAGCATATGGTGATAATATATAAAGTAAGCATATAAAATATCATAATCCATTAACATACATGACAAATACACCCATGGAATAATAATTCAAATATTTGCAAGATATCAATTGGACGAGAAAAGAGTATTTCTATTAAAATAATCAACAGAAGTATATAGGTGACAAACTTTTCTGTTGGCACATCTCGGGACAGAGAAACTAAGTCCCTTCAACTGGGCCTCCACCACTTCATTCCTCCACCAAAGGCAAGCTCATATAAAGGAGACAATGAGGTTCTCCATCAAAGAAGGAAGAGCTTGGGGGTTGAACAATGAGTTCAGACTTTCAAGGATAAAGGGATGCAAATTCAATGTGAAGTGAAATTTCTTCAGAGTATATTTGCTATCAAAAGTTGAATTCTCCTCCCTTCCAAGTCTTGGATATGGCTCAATTTATAGCCTTCAAATGGAACTGAAGGGCCGAGTCAGAGAGTTTCTAGTATATGGAAGGTCAAGGATCATGGATCTCGTGATGTGACATGGAAACCCGACATAATTTTTAATTTTGAGCACCAAACCCGATGTACACGGGCTCTAGTGGAGCAACCTACATATACACATGTTGTTTAACTGATAGGGCGCATAAATGTGGAAAAATGTGTTTTTTTGGCTCTGGAAAGTAAAAAAGGGGACTTTAAGTTTGCATAGGGGAATGGAAAGGCCACCCAAGAAAGTTTGCATGGGGTGAGGCAAAAATTTCTATAACAGATGCCCCCTAATGTATGAGGTCAAAGGAGTATATGTGATGGCCTAAATACATTATAATTCTCATAAGTTGAGAAATGGAGACTTAGCTGGAAGTGTTAGTTGCTCATAATAATATTACCATCCATAATGACTTTGTACACATGGATGCCAATTTGAATTACACTACGGATCCATGTGGAAATATACCAAATAGTTGTTCATAGCCATGAATAGGCAATACAAAGTAGACGCATTCCATAAGTTGTCATAGTCATGAACAAGACCTAGTGGAAACCAGTCTCAAAATCAATCTAAAGATATATGTATACAATGGAGTACAATCTGAGCTCCCACGATCACTGAAGTCATATAGGTATTGTTCTAATGAAATACAACAACAAAATAAGAATGCTACTACTATAAGTTGGAGGTCTTTTACCCTATCTGTCGAAGGTGCAAGTCTACATCATGTGAATAGAGGATTTTATGTTGAACACAATGAGATTTCATTTGATTACCGGTCATTAAGGTATATCATTAACAAATGTGAGACAACTTGTCGATAATGAAAGTGGGTATCAAGGCACCGAGTACATTCTTACAAGTGTGAATAAAGGTGTTGAGGTCGAACACTTGAAGAATCCATCGATCAGGAGACATTGATGTATTCCCAACTGTTGATGGCCGGAGAACCTGCCACTGATGACTGCAAGCCTCTAGGTACTCATAGGACTCTAAGTCTCGTTTCCAGAATAGATGAGTTGAATTTGATGGAAGGAGACCCGTTGAAAGAAGATCATTAGGGAATCTCTCATCAATGAGCATGATGTACAAAGCAATAGCTTGATTATTAGGAGGAGTTTGGATGAATAGGATGTTTCACAAACCAACAACATGTGCGTCTTTCGCATGCACCAGATGCAAGAAGTGCACGAAAAAGACCCTCTGAATACCAACCAATAAGGAAGATTGTCAACAAAGGAGAGGAAACCATCGATAAGGCTAATGGTATCCAAGACATTGCATGAATTTGAATGTGTGAATAGATTTATTGTCGTCAAACATAAGGGAAACCCCCCATTCAGCCACCAATGAGTAGATGTTGATTGTTGGGTTCAAGGTTACCTACCCATAATGAAATTAGGACCAGGGTGTATGGTAGGACTACAGCTTCGTGTGACTCTAAGACACTCTGAGGGTATGGCCGACATGAAAAATCAAGAGTTCTGCGAAATGGCAGACACAGGCTTATAGAATTCCTTTGAACAAGAGCATGAGACATATGGATAACTCAGGAAACATAGACTTGATGATGAAACTTCGTGATGTAGGAAGCATAAAAAAACTCTCCATGGGAACTGGAAGAATAACCAGTTGAAGGAGTAAACTATAAATAACGATCTCATCTTCCTAAGGTCATGATAAACCCAAAATTTGGATGATAGTGGACTCAAAAGGTTGTGTTATGTTCAAAGGTGACACGACTTTTGCCGAGATGAGATAATACTCATTTCCCGCCCGTATTTTTTTGTTTTTTCACAGATAAACAAATGTTATTATACAAGAGAGAAAATGATTGTTGCAAGTAAGCAACTAGTTCCAAACAATGGAACATACCTATGCTCGATGCAAGGAAGTGCATGTGGGGAATAGACATTCGGGGAATGTTTCCTCTTAGGGTATAGGGTGTCAAGCTGCAAAGGATATAAACAAGGCTCTGCTTAGCTAGTGATGCAAATTGTTGAGGTAAGAGGCTTATAACAAGAAAGCAGGAATTGGCAATAGGCTCAATACTACAAGCAGAAGGATGGAATGCAATTATAACTTAACTCCAAAGAATGTCATTTTTCGTAAATTTAGTCCCCTTGGCCCGAAAAAGTATAAAATAATACCCAGGAGAACTTTTCTAGCCAATGTTGACCAGAGTATTCATTTTTCATAATTAGTCTACTTAGTCTGAAAAAGGGTTAAACTTACACCAAATAGACATCCTTTCAAAGTCGTTTAACGAGTGTGAAAGAGAAAAGTTCACTCGACAATTTTTTTTCTTTTTTAGAGAGTCGGAAAAGAGATTAAACAAGACTCGGTGGGAGTCCAATAGGTGAAGGTCAGAATGCTTGTGATTAAGAATACGGAGTTTGAATGCAAAGTTATGTCAGAACTACAAGGAACTCCCAGTCCTATGGAATAACTTTTGTATGGGCACCAAATGGCACAAAGGTTCTAACTAGGGTACCCATGTTTGGTAACCCTCTACCACTTAATAATGACACTTCTAGTAGAAGTAAGAAGGTTTTGTGTCACTAATAAATGGGTTCATACTTAAGGCATACAGATCACAGTCATAGGACAATGCAACAATGCAAAATGGAGTAATGACCTATCCTATATGTTGGTGAAAGGAAATACCTATCGAAGTCATGAACGGGAAGTATGACGCTAGAAACCGCAAAAACCCTAGACAAAACCAAGAAAACCAACTCTTTCCACTATATTATTAGTCCACGAGGTCAAGAATTAGCATAAAATATATAGAGTGGGTAAAAAATTTCTACTAATAGTAAAAAATAGATTATTTACCATACCATTTGAGTTTTTTCACCCACATAGTGCATTTTAGGCCATTTTCCCCTCGATCTTCAAGTGTCGATTATGGGAGGTACGATCAACGAAATTAGCAACCGTCTTGACCAAGTAAGTGCCCTTCCCCTCCTCTTCATTTTTAGTGGATTAAAATTCAAATCTAGGTCAAAATGTTTTAGTATTAGAGGAAGCAAAATGTGAATTAGGGTGTACGCAGGTGGTAGTTCATTGGGTCGTGCACATGTCTATGTGTACGCAAGAAAAGCAAAGACTTCCTGCATATATACGGCCCTGTATGCAACTGTTAACATTATAGCCCGCGTACAAGTCCACAAAAAACTTTTTTATAAAAGTTAACTCAATAAATGACTTTCCTTTGGCAGGATAGTGCTTGAATGGAGGGAGAGGGAGCATGAAGAGATACATGCAGCAGTGGAAAGGAATGAAAAGGCCCAACAAACTTTAAAATATGTGACCTTTATAAATTTTAGCCTCTCAAAGGAATGAGAGCTTAAGTGAGGTTACTCCAAATGCTCGTAAATTATTGGGATATAGAGACAAAGGCCTTCAATCTTGATGGGAAACCATTGAGGATTGAAGTGGACGACATATATTTCATTACAAGATTGTCTCTTTGTGGCGAAGTAGTGAATATCAAGGCCCGGGGGGTTGGGAGTGGTATCACCATGGAGGATTGCATTTTCACCCACTGTGTTGCAGGCACAGACAAAGTAGGGAGCCAACTCCCAATAAGGGCGATCGATAACATGAGTTTGAAGATCGTTGTAATTGTTCTTACACGGATCTCGGGGTCGGCCTCGTTGCATCAAGCATCAAGGCCACTCATGTTGTATGCAGTGGAGTGTTTATGACCCACTGTTTATGATTGGTGTACCTCACTACTGACTAACATGAAGAGCCAACTAACAGACTACAAACAAGGGAGAAGAAGAAACTTTGGGTTTGCATCCATCTTGTATAGTTTTTTGTTTGATCAGGTTCCAGGTTTGAGCCCTAGAGTAGAGATCATTCCACATGGACTGCACGATCCATCCATGTCATGGTGGATTGACGTGATGAGGCGGCTAGGAGGTGGTAGGGTGCCAACCCCCTATAATGATGAGTTCTTTTTTTGGTGTCATCGATAGGTCATAGCCATTGACGACTACCCGTATGCTGGGATCGACTATAGAGGGGATCCAGATATGCCTTTTCCACCAAGTTCCACCTATGGTGATACTGGTAATAGATGTTTTTATATATTTCATTTTTTTGTGTTTTTCAAAAAGGATAAAAAACGCAAATATTTTTCTATGGTATCAAGTATTAACAATTGCTTTGTCATACAGATGTAGGTACGCGACAACTAGATGGATTCGCATGACATCGATGGAGGAGTTGGGGAGATGTGCATGTGGGAGTAGATGCGGATAGAGTGTTGCAGAATGTGCAAGGGAAACTATCTCAATTGACGCACAGGATTCATATGGTTCAAGTGGAGGATCTGCCAGAGGCTATGCAGCGGCAGGTGGTAGGTGTGTCCCGTGCGTGGGTGCCACTCTTTCAGTGTCTCGCAAAATCCGTAGTGTGCTATCATGATACGCATCTAGTACCACAAGCGTAGATGCCATGGTCATATATATACTGGCCATGTATGTATTTTGAGGGTGTGAGCCCCATTCTGTACTATGACACCATATTTTTTGAAAAGATGAAATATAAAAATTTTGGTCTTCAACTTTACTTATATATGTTACAATCTGTACATGCATGAATGTGTTTTCTTTACTTAGTTATGTGACAAATGCCAATCTAAAGCATAATTAGCATAAGCATCAGATACATGATGAGAACTTCTAGGTATGTGATTATAAGTAAGAAAATCAAAGTATTGTTCCAAAAGTCCTACCTGTAGGAATCGTAGGAGTAGAGTAGGGTCTCATACATGGTACAACCGACACCGTCTGTGAATCCTAAGTAAACTAAAGACTCTATTGACATCTTCAATCCAAGGGAAAACTTTATAATCAAGTGGATGGAACAAAGGAAAAGATGTATATACAATAAGATACATTAGTATACAAAAAGTCACGCCCAAGATTGAGGGCTCAAGCATAATACCTTTTAAGGTAGAGCCCATTTCTGGGCTCATCCAACATATTCCCTTCATAATCCTCCAATTCATAGGCTCCTTTCTCTAAAACACGTTGCACGATATAAGGACTGTGCCACATGGGGTTGAACTTGCCTTCCCCCAATGGTTCTTTAGCTTGGTCATATAGGAGAACCAAGTTACCCTCAAAATACTATCGAAGATAGACAGACCTATCATATTGACCCTTAACACATTGTTTATTCGCTTCAATAGTTGTAGAGGAATCTCGACGCTACTCATCTAGACGCTCTAGGTGCACGAGGCATTCTTCAAGATCGGATGTGTTAGGTAGGAGCTCAATTGCCAATTTGAGGGAAGGGATTTTGCATTCAATCAGAAGGATCGACTCCACATCATGTACTAACTGAAACGGAGAAAAACTAGTGGAAGTATTAACCAAGGTTCGATATGCCCAAAGCATAGGGTAAAGCATTAGATGCCAATCGGACTTACTATGGCTGATAGTTTTTTGCAAAATGGTCTTGAGAGATTTATTCACCACCTCTACTTGTCCATTTTCCTAGGGATAATGAGAGGAGGAATGATCGTGCTTAAACCCCAGTTTTGATGCTAACTCCTTCATCATTTCATTATGAAAGTGACTGCCATGATTAGTGACAATCTCCTTTGGGATTCTGAACCGGGCTATAATTTGGTTGAATACGAAGAATGTTGTTGTATTACCATCGAATTTAATGGTAGGCATGGCCTGTGTCCATTTAGTGAAGTAATCCATAGCCACAATAATATGTTGATGCCCCCCCAGCCGAAGTTGGGTTATAGTACATAAAATCTACCCTCCATTTGGTGAAGGGACAGACGATGATGATTGGGTGAAGAGGGGTTGGATGCGAGTGCATTTTCTGAGCGAACACCTGGCAAGGGTGACACTTCTTGACGGATTCAACACAATATTTAAAAATTGACAGACAATAATAACCGACTCGCAAAATTTTTTGGGGTGTCGCAAGCCCAGATAGATGACCACCACAATGCCACTATGACAGTCATTGAGAACCAACTCAGCTTCTTCGTGAGTCAAGCAATGACGAAAAATACTATCTACTCCTCGATGATACAAAGTGTCACCGATGATAAGGTGTTTTTTAGCTTGATGGCATCTATGTCGTCAATCATCTCTCGACAGATGATAGGATAGCTTCAAGGTTTGAAGATAAATTAGAATATCTCCATACCAGGCATCTGAAGATGAGATAAGGAAGATATGTTCACCTGTGAATGAATCCTCATGAATAATGTTCTCATCTAGTCGAGGAAAGTCTGATATCAACTGGCCAAAAACTAGTGGTTTCTTGGACTTCGTCGAAGCAAAATCGAGATCAAATTCTTTCAAAATAACAATCCACTTATTGTATTTTCCCCCTATGATATGTCTGGTAAGGACGTATTGAAATGGATTAGTATTTGCAATTATGGTAGTTTTGCAAAGTAATATATAATTTCGTAATCTTTGAACTGCATGTACGGAAACCAAGGCTAGTTTTTCTATGTGAGAGTACTTAAGTTCAGGACCAACTAAATTTCAACTGAGATAGTAGACAATTTGCTCATGGAGCTCATCATCCTCCTGAACCAGAACCATACCAATTGTCCCTTCGGACGCAGCGATATAAAGCAAATAGTCTCTATTGTAATCCGAAGGCTTCAGCAGAGGTGTTGATACTAAGGCCTTCTTAAGAGCATCGAAGGATTCTTGGGCTCGCTCATCCCATATAAACGAAGTATCCTTCTTCAAAAGATGCACGAAACCCTTAATTAAATTGGCATAGTTCACTATGAACCGTCACGAGAAGCTAGCCTTCCCTTGTAAACCATGAAGTTGTCGAATGTTGCGCGGGGGAGGCAATCGAAGTATTGTCTCAACCTTCATAGGATCCACCTTGAACCCATGCTCAAAGACTAAGAATCCTAAGAGATGGCCAGACCTAACGTGGAAGATGCACTTGTGAGGGTTCAAATGGATGCGATAATAACAACATCTCTCAAATACTAGTCGAAGGTGAGAGGAGTGATCTACTGTCTTGCAAGAGTGAGCGGCGAGATCATCGAGGTAAGCTTCAACAATATGCTTGAGATCGTGAAAAGAAAAGGTCATGGCGCTTTGGAAGGTTGATCCAACACTTTTAAGGATGAAAGGAATTTTCTAGTATGCAAAAGTACCCCAAGGACAAATAAATTTAGTCTTATGTTGATCCTTAGGATTTATTTGAATTTGATTATATCCTGAAAAATTTGTCCATAAAAGAAAAAACTTCGCTTCCCGCGCACTCGTCAAGAATTTGGTCTATGAACGAGAAATTGTCTTTGGGACAAGCCTTATTCAGGTCTCGAAAATCCATATATACACGGATGGTTCCATGTTTCTTATTCATGGGATTGGGGTTGGACACCCATTCAGTCAAGGGAACCAGGTAGATGAAATCAACATTAAGTAGCTTCTCTACCTCTGCCTTAATAGCAGGGTCTTTCCTAGGATTAATAGCTCTAAGATGTCATCGAACAGGTCTAGCATCCATATGAGTCTTGATCTCATGTTCAACAATGTTGGGTTCGATCCTTGGCATCTCTTCATACGACCAAGAGAATAAATCATGAAATTCTTTGAAGAGATCAGTGTAGATCTGAATTTCTTTAGGCAAACAATCTGCACTGATATATATGTTGCCAAGAATTCAAGAGATGTTGATTGTGATGGTAGGAGAAATATTCGTCATGTTTCCTTCAGCATAAATACCATGTTTATCTAGTGAAACCACAGCTTGACTGACCATCTCACTCAAGGTAGATCTAAAGTCATCTTGTTGGATCCTAACAAGTTCTCGAAGGAAATAGGAGCAATGATACATATCGTCCCAAGGCCTGTCGGGACCATTCATGGCCTGTAAGATGGATTCATCTAAAGGTAAAATATTGTCGATTCAATCATGCAAACAAGACGATTGGGTGGACCATACAGTTGAGAACAAGATCCTCTTCATCCGTCTGTGAGGAGAAAGGATCTGGGTCAACAATAGTGTTAAGAATAGCCCGATACGCAACCTTTGTTGTTGACAGTGGAATTGCCATCCCAATGTGTGACTGACCTTTACACAACATAGCCGGGGAGTGTAGGGTCCAAGGATCGTTGAAATATAAGGTATATAAAGGAACATACCTCATCGATGACGAAGACCTGCTGGAAATGGCATGAATGTGATGGATTGGTGCCACAAAATCAAAACTGCCTATGAGAGAGGAATACATTCTGACACCAACATCCTCGATTGCCTATCAAGAATTATCAATCACTGGAATAGAAGGTCCAACTGATGCATTAGGGCTAGCAAGCGCAAAGGACAATTGATCAATCGTCACTATTTTACCTTTGTGGGGAAAACATAAAGTGCGGAAAACAGATGACACGATCGCAGTCATTGCATAAGTAATATTACTCCCTAGTAATAAATTATATTCAAGGGGCGCATCAACCACCTCAACATCAACCTCCATTGTCTTTCCACCTAACTTGACCAGAAAAGAGGGAAGAATTATGTGGGGTCGTAATGAATTTCCATCAAATGAAGTCAACATATTCATAGATTGGGATAGAGACAGACAGCCCATGGCTTTCCAACAGGTTAGGGACATCACGCACGTCGCAACACCTTCATCAATTACGATGTGTTTGATGGTATATTTTGTGTACTCCACATGGATTTGAAATGCCACGTGGTAAGGCAAGTGAGACTTAACATCCGTGATGTCAAACTTAATAACCTTCGAGCCACACTTGCCTAGGGCTCCTAAAGCAGATAACAAGGTGTTCCTCTATGAAGGACACATCTGGAGCACCTCCAAAGCCAACTTCACACAAGTGGTTTCACCTGGATATTTGACAATCGACTAGTTATGGGCAGCTCTGGCATTAGGATTGTGGGCAAAGTTTTTTAGTACTCCTTTTGGAATATGAGGCAGAGGTTCCATCTTTTCGATCTGCAAGGGTGTTTTCGGAGGAGGGGGAGACTCTAGACCTGTAACAGTCTGTGAAGAATCATAATCATGAGATCGAGTGGCTACATCAATCTAATACTTGACCATATTAACACATAGACAGTCGCGTTCATGTGTCAAGGGGTTTTGACTCTCGCTCGATGCATTTTCAATTTTGGAGGACCCCGAAGCCATGTGTTGATTATGAGGAAACAGATTGGTCAGCACAATGGGCAGTTGTGATAAGAGCCTCGTGGCTTCCTCAATTTTGGGGCATAGGTGTGTAAGGTAATCATCTTTACAAAGTTTACAAGGAAACTTCACCTTCCATTTTTTTTTCTTTCCCTCACCAACATTATTATTCAATCTATCATTGTTAGTGTTGTCCTTGGCTTTGTTGTTATTTTTCCAACTCTTACGATTATTACCTTGTCCTTTCTGTCTATTCCCACTTGGTTATTGGTCACCATTTGGGTTGGTCAACGATTGTATAGAATGCAAACTTGTCGGCAAAGTGGGAGTGGAGGACAAAGCCGAAGCTTGTCCTGCTATAGGCTGGCTTAGAGACAAGTCCTTTGAATGGTTCATCATCGAGTCTGTAGACTTAGCATTTGCAAAGCCTATGATGCCATTGGCACGAGGCCCAAGATTTTGTCTAGGGTCATAATTTGACCGCGACACATCTAGAAGAATTTCATACAACATCCCAAACTGAGCATATATGAGGTCCAGTTGTTGGGCTTTGAAAATAGCTTCTTCCTCAAATGTTACTCCGGATGTAGAAACATCCTTCGAAATATAAGGCAATAAGGACTTAAGGAACCACTCCAACAGAAACTCTGGAGGAATGTAAGCTATAATAAACCTCTTTCATCTATGTCACTCTTGGATATGGTCCAAGATATGCGTGGCCTTATCTTGGCGGAAAGCCGAAAAAAGTTCTATGTTGGCATAATAACAAACTGAGAACTGGAAGTGGTTGAAAAAGACCATAATCATATGATTAAATTTTTTGTATGTTCCCCCCGGTAGCTAAATGCACCATTTCACGGCAACTCCCGTGAGGGTCCATTGAAATAGTCTCAAATGAATAGAATCATCATTAAGAGAATTGGATGAGCACCAAAGATGAAAAGTAGTAACATGATCACCCAGATCCTCTCCAGTATTTCCCTCAAATTTTGGAATGTCTGAAGGAAGCTTGGTGGGGACAGGGGGCCATGACGAATCATGACGCACCTATTCATTCATTAATCTCGACAAATCTAGCAAATTAAGTGTGGCCATAAAAGGGAGTCGGGGTTGTGACGTGTGAACCCATGCTCTCGAGAAATATTGATGTTGAGAGATTGTAGACCATCCAGGGTTCTGGTATATACCATGGCCCTGACCGATGGGGTAATATCCTCCTCCAAATTGATTCATAAGAGGTTGTATGGGCACCATAACTGTAGGGGCGACATAGTGAGGGTTATAAACATTGCCCCCAGCCAGAGGAGCTCCAGGCTGGGGGTTTCCCGTAGTGTGAAAATGACTCCCTCCGGGTGGAAATCTAGAGGATAGAGATGGATTTGTCATAAAAAATGTGTTTGTCAGAATCGACATGGAGGAAGAAGGGGGAAAGGATGGAATATAGGATGTATTTTTTCTGCCTAGTTGAGTACTCCATTCAGGAGCATTGAGACTATGATTATACCTAGAAGGAAAAGGAGGTTGACCTCCAACCGTAGGATTTGTTTGGGGAATATGACCTCCACCAAACAAGAGAGGAGTATGCGGAGGAGCCATGCCCCCAGGTCCAAAACTAGGATTTGCATTAGTCATTGGAATGGAGGATGAAAGTTGTGACGTCATATTGGGCATACCAAAAGAAAAAGGGTTAGAGACCGAAGGTATGGACTAAGAATTGTTTCCCGACATACCAAAAAGAGGCCCGAAAGGGTTCGTTTTTATGGGTTGAATAGAAACCACAGGATGGGTAGGAGTAAGGACTAGAACCTCTGGCACTACAACCATCACAGTTGAAGGAGTCGAAGGAGTCCCATTAACCACAGAAGGTAGAGGTGTCAAGGGACTCCCAGTGTCGTTTGGACTCAACTCAGTACCCATAACTGGATAATCACAAGTATGGGAAGTGGAGATATATGTACCACATCTATTAACTTTACGCCTTTTAGAAGGCAACTTCAATAAAGACTCAAAATGTGGTGGTAATTTCAACAAACGACGAGACCTGTGAGGAGGCTGGTCTTGCTCCACAATGACTCAAGACTCGATATGTGAAACCAAATCCTAGGACCAAATAACAATCAGAGAGCACACCATAATAAAGAAAAAAAGGCCAAATGCACACAAACATGAGATAGTAGCTGAAAAGGGGCCCCCCTCACTAGAGTGGGTATGCCTCACCCAAGAGAGGCCTGAGACTCCCTTCAAAATATTGGAGGTATCATAATCAGTTATAAGGGCCCTCATGGGCTTAACAACGTAGTGGGTCAGATCCCCCCGGAGAGGTAATCCTCCATAAAGGTTGTGTGTTGTCTGACCCTTATCTGACTCAGGGTACCTGCAAGTAACCTATGTGGTTACCTATGTCAAGCAGTTAGAGCCATCATGATATAACCAATGCATCGGAAAACAATCGTAAGTATGGTCCACCATATGGGCAGGGTAACAATTCCCGAAATCTTGAAAGCACCGCCTCTCACGGAGGTAAAGGTACTAGCAAGACCCCCATATACGAATGAAACCACATAAATATCTATGACGCTAGGAACATATTAGAATGATATCTCTGCAACCAACTTCGTGTGACCTCATGCTTAACTCCAGTGCGAGCGGAGCCTCCTGATGTCACTAATTACACAATGGATTTCACCACTCCTTGGTCAGACACATATGTTTAGTTTAATAGCCTTGGCGAAGTTTACTCACAAAATCCTATTCCAAGGCCCTATGTCCTATGCTTGTTTTTGTACCCTAAAAAATAAAATTGTTTCTAATCAATTTTAATTATTCAACGTTACTTTTAATGGCTTTGTTTACTCAAGAGGTGTGGTCGTGAAACTAATGATATTATGACTCAGCATAACTAAGAAATGAGTATAAAAATAATGCTAAGTCCTAATCTTAAATTCTCAAGAAATGGTAAGCTTTTAAATGAAACTTTCAATGCAATTTCTACAATTTCAATCAAATGCAATCTTTCCACATGTATAAAGATCAATACTAAGTACCCAAAAGAGAAAATGCCATAATGAAAAATGAGCAAAAAAAAAAAATTGTATCTTCGATGTAAAGGAAAGAAAATGCAAGGACTAAATAGCAACTTCACAAGAAGACCCCACTACAACCAAAGAGAGACAAGCCAAGCAAGATACCATGAACCAAACACTCGGACCAATGTGAAAGGACAACCAATGAAAAATATGATAAGAAAGAATATCACCTAAAAATTGAACAATAAGAAGGTTTCTTATCACTCTGTAAGCACCTAACAGTTAGGACATAGACCCAAGAAGACTCAACAACCAAGCAAACTCACCCATCAAACATCAAACTCAACCAGTAAACCTAAAGAGTTGATGTACGCAGTTGTTTGAGAAAAACTCGTGTATGTACATGCCCTATAGAAGGACAACTCGCGTATGTACGCATCTGTCAAGGGAAAAAACGCGTATATGTAGTAAAACCCTGCCAAGGCAAGGATTAACCCAAGAAACGCAGATTAAAAGTAAAAATAGGCTATCAAGAAATCATGCGACAAGAAAGCACTGGATAACAGAGAGAGAGTCAAGGAGAAAAACACTCAAAACCTCAAACAGAAGATCAATCCCCAGTATGGTCGCCAATTCTGTTACGAGGAAAATCCCTCTATGGATTGGGGTAAACCACAACAAACGAAATTACACAGAGAAATCAACTCTAATCCCAAGTATGTTATATAAATGAAATGCTAACAAGACAAGATCAAGAACCTACCTCGTCTGGACGTTCGATGAAGACCATCGTTGAGCACACAACTCAAAGCTTTATACCTGCACTTGTCCTGAACAACCAAGATACACAAGCATATGGTGATAATATATAAAGTTAGCATATAAAATAGCATAATATATTAACATACATGACAAATACGCCCATGGAATAATAATTCAAATATTTGCAAGATATCGATTGGACGTGAAAAGAGTATTTCTATTAAAATAATCATCAAAAGTATATAGGTGACAAACTTCTGTGTCAGCACATCTCAGAACTGAGAAACTAAGTCACTCCAACTGGGCCTGCACCACTTTAATCCTCCACCAAAGGCAAGCTCATAAAAAGGAGACAATGAGCTTCTCCATCAAAGAAGGAAGAGCTTGGGGGTTGAATAATGAGTTCAAACTTTCCAGGATAAAGGGATGCAGACTCAATGTGAAGTGAAATTTCTCCAGAGTATCTTTGCTCTCAAAATTTGAACTCTCCTCGCTTCCAAAGCTTGGATATTACTCAATTTATAGCCTTCAAATGGAACTGAAGGGCCGATTAAGAGCATTTCCAGTATATGGAAGGTCAAGGATCATGGATCTCATGATGTGACATGGAAACCTGACATAATTTTTAATTTTGAGCACCAAACCTAATGTATGCAGGTTGTAGTGGAGAAACCTATGTATAGGCATGTTGTCTAAATGATAGGGTGCATATATGTGGAAAAATATGGTTTTTTGGCTCTGGAAAGTAAAAAAGGGGACTTCGAGTCTGCATAGGGAAATGGAAAGGCCATCTAAGCAAGTTTGCATGGGGTGAGTCAAAATTTGCTATAACAGACAGAGGAGGAGGAGTTTTTATTTGGGGTTGCGGGTAGAACGAAAGGTTTTATTGATTTGAGAGATGGAGTAACCATTGGACCTAGGGTATTTAGTTAGATGTGTTTTTTCTTTTTCAAGGAATTTAGGAGTGAAGTTTTAAAAGGCATGAGTTTTATAGCCTTAATTTCCACCCTATAGGCCAGAGAGGAATCCATAAGAAGGTAGAAGCCAAAATACATCTTTTTCCTAAGGTTTAGCCCATTTTTGGAGATCCTCGTTGGACACTTAGTAGACAACAAGCAAGGCCCTCGCTGGTCACTAGCTCAACAAGTGAGGCACTGCTAAACTTCTAGAATTGGGGAGTTACGAGGTTATGGGTGAGGGATGAGTTGGATCTTCATGGAAAAGGCCTAGAAAATCTCATAATTCAAGTCTCTAGTGGTCTCTAGAAGAACTAGAAACATCTCCCAAGCCTCCTCCAAGCGTTGTATTAAAAAGGCAAGCCTTGGGAAAAAGGGGGAAGAATTCAAGAGCAATGTTATGTTTCCCAATTGCAGAGGTGTTTGTTCCATCCATCAGAGCCATAAGTCAAAGAGCCTAGCCTGACCAAGAAGCTAAGAGGAGGAGTAAGGAGCAAGGAGTCAAGGGAGAATGGCATCAACACCCAAGGTATGCTTGATGTAATTTCTCGTATTTAATCAATAAAGCATTGGTTTTCCTGTGATATATTTGTATTCCATTATGAAAATGTTTAGATCTGATTCATCTCATTATAGATCTTATTAGAATCAAGTTAGATCTAAGATTCTAATCCCAAGTAGAGAGGTAGAGAGGTTTTGCTTGTCTTTTGTATGTAGGAAGTAGGTTGTGGAGTTTGGAGCCAGAGTTTCAAAACTGTAACAACCAGAAGATACAAAGAACCACCTCAAGAAGGGTATGCAAAGTTCACCACTCCTTAGGATAATCATGATTCTATGTGTTTGAATCTAGATATAGGAAAACCATAAGAAGTCTAGCCCCATTTATGTATAAGATTACTAAGCTAATTCTAAGGAGATTTTGTTGTGTATTCAACAAGATGCATGTGAGACTTTGTCCTATAAAAGAACTAACTATTGGACAGTTGGTTTGGATCGTTGGTTGTCATTGATGTCAACCCTTGGAGATTGAGGTCAACACTGTTAGAACCCTATATAATAGGGAATCAGTGTGCTGAATAATATTTGTCTATTTCAGGCGGATGTATTCACCCATGACGCATGGCGAAGGCGGCGGAAAACGCCCGACAATGACCAAGCATGAGATGAATGGTTTGCGCGCGAAGTTCAAAGCAAGTTCTGGTGCATTTTTGGCGAAAATTTGTGAAGTGGTTTGAATGAAAAAAAATTTACTCTTGTTGGTCAAATGTAAGGTTGAGTTCTATAAATTATCTTTGGTGAAATGAGCAAAAATTTGCCCTCGGCCTGTGTGCAGGGTTTAGTTAGGTTTATCAAAATATTTTGACAAAATTTTGGCAAAAAATTATATTGGCCTAAGGCCAACACCCGAACAATCAATACGCAAGTCAGCGCCATCTCATACACCAACTACCAACACACAAGCAAGCGCCAGCGCCTAACTCCAGAGTATAGCCTTGGGCTCATGTCATCAAGTGCATGTTGCAAACATGCAAATATATAAAGGCTGTAAAATCCCTTCTTTTTACGGATGTGGGATAATGAGCTCATAAAACCTAAAAATATAATACGCAGCCCTGAACCCTCGGCCAGGTGTTTAAATTAGTTTCAAGGTGTCGTTGGCAAGGAGCCATGCATATGCACCAACAACATCCAAGCTCCAACGCTCCAGCTCCATGCACCTGAGACCACAACACGCGAGTCAAAGGAAAAAAGAGACCATGGTCGGTTTGATGTATCAGATCGACAGATGCGAACGAGGTGAACTGCATTGTATTGGAGCCACCACCTGTATGAATACAGAAAACACATTGAGAAGGACCTCAGCGCTTGAGAGGAGATTCCAACCTGTACAAAGGCCAGAGCCAACTGTTAATGAGACAATACAGATATTGAGAGGTTTACGTGGGCGATATAAGATTCATCACAAGCTTCGTTATATTGATGAGGTTTTGATGGCAGCTGCAAAGTTGTCATATCGATCTATCAGTGGTCATTTCATTCTGACAAAGCTATTGATCTCATTGATGAGGCTGGTTCTCGAGTACGCCCTCGCCATGCACAGCTTCCTGAAGAAGCCAGAGAACTTGACAAAGTGTTTCAGACGATTACAAAAGAAAAGAATGAATCTTTCCGGAGCCAGGACTTTGAAAAGGCTGAGAGTGAAGCGGGATTGGGTCAATGAGGACGATGTTCTTCATTGTACAAAGGAAGGACTGAATGATAAACAAAATGATACAGAGGATTTACCGGTGGCTCATCTTCAAGCGACTGCTATAAAAGGATATTAGGGGATTCTGATGACAAGCTGCAGGGCGCTCATAAAGGTCATGGTTTTCAATAACCTAGAACAAATGAGACACATACAGATGTGAGTGAGAAAGCTCACGATAGAATTTCACAGCCTGAAGCATTCACTGTTGATCCATATACTATAGGATAGGTAGATAGGAATCCTGAGACAAAAACAAACTTTCTGTCTCCACGGATGAAAATATGAAAGAGAAATATGTGGTTGAAACAAATGTGCCTGTTGATGTTAAACCCCTTTTTAAATTTGACTCCTCTACTGGTAATGATCAGATCAGTCTATGAACAGGGCAGGACAAGTGTGTTACCCAATGGGCAGGGTTGGGAAACCTTAGTTATCATTATCATGCTTTTCATCAAAAGTTTTAGCTGAAATGAATGCATTTTCGAAAGTTCAAGACAGTGCCCCTGGAAGGCCATTCGGATTTTGCACCCGAGCTCCACCCTTGCCATTGTTATTGTCCTCTCTTCTGCAGTCACGAACACCATGCAACTGAAGGGAGAATTTCATTATCAAGGCCAGAGATGTTTCATAATTTCTGGGTGTTAATGTAAATGGTCCTAGGCCTGGTGGTTGGGGCAAACCATCCCCTCTTACAGCAACAGGTCTAGGTTCTGTTGGGCCCCTATCAAGTGCTAGGGATGATTTCGATGCAAATTTTGCACAGAGGGAATTAAAAAGCCAAGAATTGATGACACTTATGCGAACACAGGACCTTCGGATGCCAGAACACCAGTTGAAGGGGCTATTAGGCCACAATCCTATAGAGGATTTTCAGGGTATGCTAATACTGTTAGTGACTATCAGGTTATGGGTCAGAGTGGACCGGCTTGAACATCAACAAAGTTTATGTTACAATTGATAATTCATAAAGCCCTGCCCATACCTTGTTTCAAATATCAAGCAAAGTTATTCAGAATGTTATATTATCTGAAGCTGATCAAGCTTAAAAATATGCTTTTAAATGTCATCGCAAGTCAGAGGCTGGTAGAGATACTGTTTATCCAGTAAATGCAATTGCTTTTCATCCCATCTATGGTACTTTTGCCACTGAGGGGAAGTGATGGATATGTTAACGTGTGGGATGGGAACGACAAGAAGAGGTTATACCAGTATTCAAAATATCCTACAAGCATTGCAGCTTTATCATTTTAGTAGAGATGGTCGTTTGTTGGCTGTTGCATCAAGCTACACATTTGAGGAAGGTGATAAACTGCACGAGCCAGATTGTTATTTTTTACGAAGTGTAGATGAAGTTGAATTGAAAACAAAGCCCAAAGATTTGAACACTGATAGTTCATATTGCGAAATTCTGGAAGCAACCCAGGGGCCAGAAGTCACAACAAAATGGAAACATGTTGAATTCGAATGTACGAATGTTGGACATGGTTTCAGTTACAGGATCATAGCCAGGAGGTCTTTAACATCTCATTGACAAGTGGCATAGCAGTTAAGCACAGGTGGCATAGCAGTTACACACAGGTGGCAGAGCATCATTGTTTAAAGGCATTGATCTTACAACTGGCAGCTACTCTTAAACAACCTCCAACATTTAACTAATTCTGCATCTATCTGTTTTAATGCCATTGGAGTGAATTTGCCAGCAAACCAAAACTGACTCCAGATGTCGAAGAAGCATATGCCAAATCTAGTCTCCAATAAATTGGCTATTTGAATTTTTTTTTGAAACAGTCCACAGGTGTCAATCTGTGTAACTGTTTACTATTCTTAGAGTGCAGAGTCATGAGCCCGAATCTTTGAAGGCTGGGGGATTTTTTGTTATATATAGTGATGTAAAAAACTTAATGAGGGTTCGACTGGGCTGTAAGGAAAGAGTCAGACCTGTGTGAGAGGTCTCGATCTGTAACTTTTATTTTTTTATTTGCTGGAGCTGAGGGCTGTGTTTTTAGCCAGAGAATGTCTCTGTGTTTTTGTTTAATGAATGATCAGTGATGGACTAGTTTTTCTACAGGATTCTTGTGCAGTGATATTGGTGGAGTTTCTCCCTGTTAAATGTTTTCATGTCTTCTTTATCAATTTGTTTTCAGTTCTTATTATCAGAAGGAGAGTAGTAGGGGCAGAATTTATTATCAGATACTCTGCCTCTCAGCTTCTGATAATCTCTATGTTGATCTTCCAAAAGGCTAGCTTAGGAATTCTTAAATGCTCCTTTGCCTGTCTTTTTCCTCACCTATTCCTTCCTCAAACCAACGCCATCAACACTTAATTCGATCCGATATTGCTGCTACCTTGCCTTGTGAAAGAGCTCTGTCCATATCTGAGAATTTAATCACCTTGTTTAAAACGCAGACCCCATTTGCCCAATGGCTCTCCTTGCTGTCCCAAACTAACCATCTCAAAATCAAAAACTCTATATTTTCCTCGCTTTTATAGCTAGCCTAACATCAGTCCTATTGCAAACAAAGTTAAATCTAATAGAGAGATCCCTCTCTGAGTCTTGGAGGGCTAGATCCAAGACTCGAAGCGGTTCGAGGTTACCTCTGTGTTTGCCTCAGCAGCCTTAGGCAAATTACAGAGTGCTAAGAAACCCTTGGAGAAGTCTGGAATCCCTAGAGATGTGGTTGAGATTGATGGTGAGTTAGTTGTCATTGATGAGTGGTCGATGTCAACAGATGTGATGGGTGCATTTGATGTAGTCTACATGAAGCCCCGGAGGTGTGGTTATGGAACCCGAAGTTGATCAAGGAAAAAGGTCATGAAGGATGGTGTAAATGCAAGTAACTCACTCATGGATGGATATTCTTCATCATGTCGTTTTCGTTGATAGGTGGTACGCCACATGGTTCATGACGGTTGAGGAGTTATGAGGTCATGAAGTTGGAAGCCCCAAAGATGGGTTAAGAATCCCCTATGGAAGCCCCAAAGGTGGGTTAAGAAGCCCCTAATTGGTTGCAATTCATTATTGAAATGGTAAAGTGGTTGTAACAAGAAATTTTAAGAAGCGTTAAAGTTAAGGAAAAAGGTTATGTACAAAAAGTATATATACACCTCAAGAAGCCACTCATAAGTAGATTTTACACACACATTCTATTGAATATATTCTATGTGGGTAAGTGATTCTTATATGAGGTAACCAAGGAGATTTGAGGCTAATTTCAAAGGGAAGATGAAGTAAAGAAGGGCAAAATTCCAAGGGAGGATGAAGTCTTGTGATGATGTGTTCTAAGGTATGTCATTTAAAGGTCAGCTTACCATTTTCACTATAATGTTTTTTATAGAATGATTCAAATAGAAAACCTAGGAGGCTGTTCATAAGACAGGTCAAGGTACATGTGGTAAAAATTCCAGGTCCTACGTCATTATATCTTCTGAGATACACTCTGTGGAAAATAGGGTTTTTGGCTAGTCCTAAAGCTAGTCTCAAACATGTGTTCCAGGTAAAATAGTCATAACTTCTTCATAGAGAATCCAAATTCAGTGAGAACAAATGAATTGGATAGAGTACAATTTTCAGTATGTTGTGTATGATTTTCAGAGCTAGATATCAAATATTTAGCGTGTGGCATGCTCTACAAGTTTTCTCTCTAGAATAAGCCAGAATTCAGCAAGGTCTGTTATTTTTGCTATAACTCATTTTCTAGGATATTCCATGCAATGAAATTTGGAGGAATTGTAGAGAAGATATTGATAATATTGGGTACAATTTTCAGACCTTTATTCGGTATAGGTATAGATTTATGTTTGTTGAAATTTAGGGTTTGTGACTAATCCAAAAACTAGTCCCGTGAGACTAAGGTAAAGTTTGATGAAGATGTTATTCTCTCGTTGTTGAAGTTGAGGAAGGTCTGCAGGTCAGTGATCACATACACCAAGTCTGTCACAAAGTTACAGGTATGTTTATATGCATGTTTCAATGGTTACACGTTGATGATGTTATGGTGCATTCTTGAGGAAATTCTTTGGTATATTGTCGAGGCATTGTCACATGTTTGAGGCACATATTAGGTGTATGGTTGAGGCATATACTTGGTATATGATCTTGGTTGTTTGGTACATTGTTGAGGTACACAATTGGTGGTACTTGCTTGATATATCCTATGGTACATAGTGTATTACATGATTGAGTGATATGGTATATGGTTGAGATACATTGTTGATACATGGTACTATACAGGTGTTGATGTGCATTGCTGGTGTACATGGTTGATACATGGTATGGTACAAGATTAGTACTTGGTATGGTGTTGATGTACATGGCTGATGGTTGGGGCATTTGGTACATGTTATGGTGCATGGTTTATGCACGGTTTGGCACATGCGTTGGTGCATGGTTGATGCACAGTTTGGTACAGGTGTTGGTGCATGGTTGATGCATGATTTGGTATAGTTGTTGGTGCATGGTTGATTTACTTGTTGTGGTACATGGTTGATGCTTGGTATGGTACAGGTTGATGGTTTGGTACTTGCTTTGGTACATTGTTGAGACACATATCTTGTGATGGTATGTTGGTGACCTTGGTACATGCTTGGTAGAGGCGTGTGTTGGTGATGTTGGACATCTAGTTGAGAGGTGTCCTTGGTATATGATCCATGTGAGAGGATTTGGTTGAGTATCGGTGACAGTGACAGATTGGACAAGCTAGCAGGTTACAAGTTGATGTGACAGTGGTAGTGACAGTGACAATGGCAGTGAGAGTGATAGTGGCAGTGATTGTAGTAGTGACATTTGGTATACAGTTATATTTCAGGGTGGCAGGAGCCTCCTTCCAGTTGGATCCAAAAAATGAGGGAGTTGGAGCTTCCTTCAGGTTGGAGCCTGAGAATTAGGGTGTTGTAGCCTACGTTTGGTTGGAGCCAGGGAATTCAGGGAGTTGTAGCTTCCTTCGAGTTGGAGCCTAAGAATCAGGGGATTGTAGTCTCCTTATGGTTGGAACCAGAGAATTCGGGGAGTTGTAGATTCCTTCAGGTTGGAGCCTATAAATAGGGGGTCATAACCTCCTTTCAATTGTAGCTGGAGAATCGATAATTTGGTGCTTCCAATGAATGTATTCTTTTGATATATAAGAAAGTGTTCTGTGGTTTTCTCCCGTTTGGGTTTCCACGGAAATTTTGGTGTACTGAGTACTTGATGTGATGTTGCTTATGTTTGTATGCTCATGATATATTGTTTATTAAGTTGAAGCCCCCCCCTCTCAGTATTCCAACAATTGGTATCAGAGAAGGTTCCTTCAGGAAACAATTTAACCCCTAGAAATAAGATAATGGAGATCAAGAATAGTGCATACACAGATAATGGAATACCATGATTTGATAGTCAGATTGGTCAGAACTATGAGATTTGGAATATCATAATAAAAACATTTTTACAAGCACAGGGATATGGTGTTTAGCAATCAGGTTTTATAGGATATACCGCTACTAAGAAACCGAAGACTATAGCAAAGAAGGAATTGAAAAGAAGCAACAAAATAGAAATGGATTTCATCTTGGAAGGATTACCTGATTCAATAAATGAGAAAGTGGGAAAATGTTTATCAGCTAAAGAACTTCGGGATAAGTTACATGATCTATATTTTGAGGAATCTCCCATCACAAATCCATAGAGTGTTAAAGAAGATGCAGGAACAAAACAAGAAAGATGCTTGTCAAGTCAGACAGATTGAGAAGAAGAAGATTTTGAAGAAGGCATAGTAGACCTTGAAGCAGATTTAATCAGTGCTTTAAATGAATTGACAAAATAAAGGAAGAAGCTCAAGTCTCTTGAGGAACAATTAGTCAAGAATAATTCTCAAGAAAGTTTCGAAGAATCCCAACAGGTCATTGTGAAACTGAAAGCTCGACTAGAAGAAGCCAAAGTGATTGACGAAAATCTCACGAGTCAGTTAGATGAAAAGCAGTGTTTGGAAGCCAAAATGACAGCACAAATAAAGGAAGCACATAAGAGAGAGAAGATTTTGACAGATCATCTCAAGGAAAGAACTGAGGATTTAAACCAGCTTGAAGCAGAATTTGGTCAAGAAGAAAGAAGAATTGAAGAAGAAATAATCACATTGAAGACCAAACTTGAAGAAGCAAAGAGAACAAAAGAAGTCATGAAGATTCAGATGATGAAAAAAGAAGAAGAGGTTGAGAAGCTTGAAGAAGAAGTTGTCAGATTGAGACTTAAAATCATCAACCTCAACAAGAACGTTGAAGAGAGAGAAACATCCACATCATCAGTAAAGGAAGTCGAAGATAAAATTTGTAGGTTACCAGAAGGTAAAAATGAAGAGAAGTCTAAGAGTTATGCAAAAGTCATCAAAGGTTCTATGAAGAAGGAAGAGTGAAAGCCCCTAAAGAAGAACATTCCAGAAGTGCAGAAGACTCAAGAAGACGATTACAGAAGAGATGAATATCAAAGAAGACCCTCTACATTCAGACAACAAAGAAGCTTCGATCTTGATGATGGAATCGACAGAAGAGAAGATCATGATCAACCGAGGAACGAATTCACAAGGAATACAACCCAAAGAAGATCATTCACTCCTAGGTATCAAAATTTATTTTTGGTTATTACTTTAATTGTACTGATTTTGGACATAAGGGTGTAGATTGCAAAGCATATGGAAGAAGTGATACTTATGTGGCCCCACATAACATTGAATGTTACAAATGCCAAAATTATGGTCACATAGCTTAGAATTCCATAAGCATGATAGAGCCCTCCATGAAAGAAAATATTGATGTCAGATACATGAAGGTTTGGAGAAGAAAAGAAAAACAAGAAGAGAAGGTAAATAAAGAATAGGTCCTAGAGAAAAACAATCCCAAGAAGTTGTACTCTCGAAAATTGTAGTGAAAGATCATAAAGAATCCATAGGAAAAAAGGAAGAAGTCAGTTAAGGAAGATGATGAGTCTACAGACGGAGAGGAAGATTACTCTGCATTAGGGCGGATTCCTTCATTGTTTTGAGCCATCCGGCTTGGAGACTCCTAGCATTATGAATGTTGAACATGGGGAGTCTATGCAACAACTCTACAAATCAAAGAACCATCCTTAGAGCAATGTGAAGCATTTTCATAAACATATTAGGAGTCGTCAGATGGAAGAAGTATAGAATGACAAAATAATTGATTTAGAAGCAGTATTCCACGCATGCATTCATGCAGGGATATATTCAGTACAAGTTGTTCCAAACATATAGTGTATGGTTTGTAGATAGAGAAGACCAATTGACACATTTGATTCAGTTTGAAGAACATGAATATGTGATGATCAATTGCAATAGAGAATCCTTCATGATACTACAGTGATAGATGGGCCAACATTGTGGACAGTGGAGTAGCAGAGTTATGGACAATTTTTGACATATGCACATAGATGGATTCATGAGATGCTTAGTAGGTACATAAGACATGGGTTAGAGAAGATGCATAACAGTGGATTGACAATTGGAATCATCAGTGGAAATTATATCATCAGAAAGAAATCATTGAACAAGTATTGTCAAGTGAACATCTGAAGAAATCAAGTAATGAATGTTTTTTATATATGTCAGTGAATTACAGGAGGAAGCACTAATGGACAATTAGCAAGCACTGGAAGAGAGGAAAGGAAACACTTACAGGTAGCCCTACATTGATCTACACGACATCTTGTAGAGAAGTCAAGGGAAGAGAAATCATCAGAGAAAGAGATACAGAAAGGAAGATCAGTGGAATACATGCAGGGGGAGACATATCAACAGGGGGAGTTATCTTTTTTACCATGATGACAAAAGAGAAGAGAAAGAACAAAGACATGAAAATAGAGAGATAGAACAGATGCATGAAGAAAGGGGTAGTAGACCCAGGGAGAGAGACCCTTTGCCATTGATGTCAAAGGGGGAGAGTGAGAAACATTGATGAGGAGCAATGGTCACAGTGGGAGCATGAGTGTTGGAGCATCAATGTTGCCATCAATGCCAAAGGGGGATATTATTGGACACTTGGTTTGGACCCTTGGTTGCCATTTATGTCAACCCTTGGAGATTTATGTCAACCCTTGGAGAAGTCTGGAAGCCCTACATATGTGGTTGAGATTAATGGTGAGTTATTTGTCATTGATGAGTGGTTGATGTCAACAGATGTGATGGGTGCATTTGATGTAGTCTACATGAAGACCCAGATTTGTGGTTATGGAAACTGAAGTTGATAAAGGAAAAAGGTCATGAAGGATAAGGTAAATGTAGGTAAGTTACTCATGGATGGATAGTCCTCGTCATGTCGTTTCCATTTATAGGTGGTACACAATGTGGTTCCTCACGGTTGAGGAGTTATGAGGTCATGAATTTGGAAGCCCCAAATATGGGTTAAGAAGCCCCAAAGATGGGTTGAGAAGCCTCTAATTGGCTGCAAGTCATTAATGAAAGTGTAAAGTGGTAAAGGGGAAAGTTCAAGAAGCCCTAAAGTTAAGGAAAGAAGTTACTTAGAAAAAGTATATATACACCTCAAGAAGTCACTCATAAGTACATTTTACACACACATTATATTGAATATCTTCTATGTCAGTAAGTGATTCTTATCTGAGGTAACCAAGGAGATCTAAGGCAAATTTCAGAGGGAAGATGAAGTAAAGAAGGGAAAAATTCCAAGGGAGGATGAAGTCTTGTGATGATGTGTTCTAAGGTATGTTATTTAAAGGTCATATTACCATTTTTGCTATAACGTTTTTTTCTATAATGATTTAGATAGAGAAACTTGGAGGAGGTTGAGAAGACAGGTCAAGGTACTTGTGGTAAAAATTTCAACTTCTGGGTCGTTGTATTTTATGAGATACAATCTGTGGAAAAAAGGGTTTTTGGCTAGTCCTTAAGCTAGTCTCAAACATGTGTTCCGGGTAAAAAAAATCATAACTTATTCATAGAGGATCAAAATTTAGTGAGACAAAATGAATTGGATAAAGTAAAGTTTGTAGTATGTTGTGTATGATTTCCAGAGCTAGATATCAAATATTCTGCATGTGGTATGCTCTACAAGTTCACTCTCTAGAATAATCTAGAATTCAACAAGGTCTGCCATTTTTGCTATAAGTCCTTTTTTGGGATGTTCCAAGCAGTGAAACTTGGAGGAATTGCAGAGAAGATATTAAATAATATTGGGTACAAGTTCCATACATTTATTTAGCATAGGTACAGAGTTATGCTTGTTGAAAGTTAGGGTTTGTGACTAATCCAAAAACTAGTCCCTTGAGACTAAGGTAAAGATTGATGAAGATGTTATTCTCTTGTTGTTGAAGTCGAGGAAGGTCTTCACATCTATAATCACATACACCATGTATGTTACAGAGTTATAGGTATGTTTACATGTATGTTTTGAGGGTTACATGTTGATGATGTTATGGTGCATTCTTGAGGCAAGTCTTTGGTATATTGTTCAAGCGTTGGCACATGCTTGAGGCACATATTAGGTGTATGGTTGAGGCATATACTTGGTATATGATCTTGGTTGTTTGGTACTTTGTTGAGGCACACCATTGATGGTACTTGTTTGATATATCCTATGGTACATGGTGTATGGCACGATTGAGTGATATGGTATATGGTTGAGATACATTGTGTGTACATGGTATGGTACATGTGTTGATGTACATGGTTGATACATGGTATGGTACATGTGTTGATGTACATGGTTGATACATGGTATGGTAAAAGATTGGTACTTGGTATGGTGTTGATGTACATGGTTGATGGTTGAAGCATATGGTACAGGTTATGGTGCATGGTTGATGCATGATTTGGCACAGGTGTTGGTGCATTGTTGATGCACAGTTTGGTACAGGTGTTGGTGCATGGTTGATGCATGGTTTGGTACATGTGTCAGTGCATGGTTGATGCACTTGTTGTGGTACAAGTTGTGGTACATGGTCGATTCTTGGTATGGTATAGGTTGATGTTTGGTACATGGTTGAGACACATATCGTGTGATGGTATGTTGGTGGTCTTGGTACATGATTGGTAGAGGCATGTATTGGTGATGTTGGAAATCTAGTTGAGAGGTGTCCTTGGTATATGATTTATTTGAGAGGATCTCGTTGAGTATTGGTGACAGTGACAGATTGGAAAGGTTAATCAATGATAGGTTACAGGTTGATATGACAGTGGTTGTGACAATGAAAGTGGAAGTTATTGTGGTAGTGACAGTTGCTCTACACTTATATTTCAGGGTGAGAGGATGGGGCAAGGAAAGGGGCTCGTAGACTCCTTCCGATTGGAGCTAGAGAATCAGGGAGTTGGAGCTTCCTTCCGGTTGGATCCTGAGAAACAGGGGGTTGGAGCCAGAGAATTCAGGGAGTTGAAGCTTCCTTCAAGTTGGAGCCTGAGAATCAGGGGGTTGTAGCCTCCTTCTGGTGGGAACCAAATAATTCATGGATTTGTATATTCCTTCAGGTTGGATCCTATAAAAAGGGGTTTGTAGCTTCCTTCTAGTTGCAACTGGAGAATTGGGAAGTTGGTGCTTCCAATGAATATATTCTTTTGATATATAGGAAATCATTTTGTGGTTTTCTCCCATTTGTGTTTCCACATAAATTTTGGTGTACTGAGTACTTGATGTGATGTTGCTTATGTTTATATGTTCATAATATACCAATGATATTGATGATATAATATGGAACAAATCCTTTGTTCTCAAAAAAAATAAAATTGCAGGCCCTCGCTTTTTGCATCATAGGTGTCTCGCGAGGCCCTCGCTGGTTGACAAGCATGTGTTCCGTGAGGCTATGTAAAAACTACATATTTGCAGTATAAAACCCAATTCTTTGGTTTTAGGTCTTCTCTCTGATTAAGAGTGTTCTACAGTGGTTTGTTCTAAACACGTTTTGTCTTTGTTTGACTGATTTTTGTCACATAATTTACCATCAACTAGGTTGCTGAATTCTTTTGTGTGTTTTATTTTCATGTCTTGAATAGAGTCTCTTTCTGTCTGAGATTTTCAGGAGGTTGGGTAGATAACTCAATAGATCTGAGAAGATTCAGTAGTGTTTGTCATTTGTTGTTTTACTTGTCCTCGTATAACCATTGTCGATCACTACATCTACTCTCCTAGGTGAGTGTTGGTTGAGATCTTGCTAGTGACATTGGACTGGGTCGATCCGGCCTTAGTTTCAATTTCCTACAACCCATATGCTTGCAGTATCTTGTATGTTTCCCTTTGCTTTGTGTGTTCTTGCATCAATCGATAATTGTTTTCATTTCAATTGGAAAGAATCACAAAAAGACAAAAACAAAATTGTTGAATGCTAGACTTGCTTTTGAAGCACTAGTGAGCATTGTTTGGTTTCAGATCTGAAGTGATTGTTGGTTTCATGGTGTATGTGAGGTTGTGTTTTTACAATTTTGCAAAGAAAAAGGGAAAAAGTATCTCTCCCTCACATAGATAGAGTTCATCAAAGTGAACAATTTGCATTATCATATTTGCATTGCTTGGTTGGGTCAAGAGTCAAAACATCACTGAAGTTTCATCTTCTACATGTTGGCGCACAGTGGGCAGACCCAAGGTTCAACATGAATTTTCCAACAAAACCCTCAACTATCGACCCTTTCAGCATCACCCACAAGTGAGTGAAGCCTCACCCGAGGTATCCATGGGAACTGCAGGAACTAGATTCTCGCAGCGATGAAGGGATGGGATGTGGTCCTTATAACCAATTATGCTTAGCATTTGTTTAATATTCTTTATATCATGTGGAAAGAAACATAGTAACATGTAACATATTCATAGTAACAGAACATGTATTTTATGTGCCCAATAAACAAAACATCATAACACATAGACACCATGTTTAACATGGTTCACCCAAGATGGGCTACGTCCACAACGATCGACTTCTTATCATATTATTCATAACATCCTTTACAAAATATGTGCATTGCACTCATACATTATGTCTCAGACATACCCAACATCCCGACACACACAAAATGCCCTTGTTGTTCTCTTATTCACTTACTCACTATCTATATCCATATCCTTCTATCTCACCGTCGCTCTCCTCTATCCCAAAACCCTTACATATTTATACAATTAAAATGGGGCTTAGCCCATATCGATGGACCCAAAATGCCTAATGGCTTCCAATGGTCTTCCTTCTTTTGCGCGCATTGACCCTTGCATGCGAAAATGCACCAACAATCTTTCCTTCTTTTGCACGCGTTGATCCCTAGCCAACCTATCGCTCTATTTGTGCAATTCCCAAAACGGATCCCGAAACTCCTGTCCCAACGGGCCCAAAACAGTCACCTGTGGCTCGTCTCGAGCCACTCAATCCTTATGTTGCGCTTCCTATCACGTCTCAACAAACTTTTGAAAAGTTTTCTTCGTGGTTGTGACCTTCTCCTTTGCATGTGCTTCTTCCGCCAAAATCCCCTCTATTGTTTGTGTGGTAATAGGGGTCTTTAGTTTATGTACGTTTTCTTGCGATGCTTGCTTTATTATGCCTCGTGCAACTGCAATTTCTTCTGTCATGCAAAATGCTTCCTCCTGCAGCGGCTCAAGATTTTGTGTGAGAGTTTGTTGTTTAGATCTTATGTGGCTTATCTCACGGTGCAATTGCTTATTCTCAGCTATTGCAACCATTCATTATTTTGGTGGTAAAGTGCTCATTGTTTCTTTGAACTTTTGTGCCTTCTCCTACACAACATGTAACCGTTGTTCTATTGCTTGTAACTCTGCATCCTTTGTTAATTGAGTCCACACTTGTGTAATCGCTTCATACAACTTTGTGCATTCCTCATCCAAACTCCTAATACTCTCCATGGTCATCATGGATGTCTTCTCTGGTTGCTCCCTTTCTTCTGGTGGGGTACTCGACATTGTGCAAGCTTCCAAATCGACTATCTTTGCATGGAAGTCCTGAATGGCTTCGCTTATCTTTGTCACTTTATCTTCCAAGGGAGTATCTACTTCCATTTGTACCTCTAGGATGTTGTTGTATACCTCCTGCATTACCTGTTGCAAGCTTGTTGTTTTATGTGCAACCTCATCCCATTATAGCATGAGTTTGCTATATTATGCGTGTAGTGCTTCATTGTCTGTAGTCACTATGACCAAGTCCATAGAAGTTGATTTTACACTCAATTGTATCTCTTGTGTGACACTTTTCTGCAAGCTATGTAGCACGTTCATCGGTAATTATGGCAACACTAAGTGAATATGATTCAATGCTTGTGCATGCTCCTACATTTTTGTCCTGGGAACCTCTATGGGCCCTACTGATATCTTCATGATTTGATGCTCTGTTGACGCTGATGATGGTTGAGTTGTCATTGGTTGTGAATCTCTTGTCTTTGCTTTACTTTCTGTCTGTTCTTCTTCATTCAGTCGTACTGGCACTATCCTAGTCAATTCCAAAATCCAACGCAGTGTAGCTATCTGCGCCTACATATTCGTATGCATTTCCTCTTGTTTATCTGTAGCTCATTGAAATGATTCTTCAGTAATTTCATTTATCTGATCTCTAATCTTCTCCAAGTCATCTTCAATTAAGGCCTCGATAGCTACTTCCTTTGAGGCTTTCCTCTTCTTGTGTTTATGTGCTAATCACTCCTTTAGATGCTCTTTTCTTTTTGATCTACTGTGTGATTCTTTTTTTTGAGTGTCGCTTGCACCATTCCCTTGTTCTTCATGTTATTTTTCTTCTTCTTGATCCCTCTCTTGGTGTTGCATCTCCTTCTGCGTTGTTTTCAGCACTGCGGTTTTCCACTCTACTTCCTAGTCGTTTACAATAAGACTGACATCATGTTCTGTCAGTCTGTAGCTGGCCGACAACCATTGCTAATCTGGATCCCTCTTTGCTTGGATGTACATGTGGTGTGGCCTTTCTTTGAATCGAGTGACTACTACTACCCTTGGTCAATCATCGCACTCTTCTATTGCTATCATTTGCACATTCTAGTTCATTTTTTCCTTCCACTTCGTGATTAGTTGTGGATAGTCTTCCTTTGCATGATCCAACTGTCTATGATATGTGCACGTTATAGAAGAATTCTGACAATCTCGCGCCAAATGCCCAATTTGGTTACAGTTATAGCATATAATTGATCCTCTTCTTTTGCAAAATTCTCCTCTTCCCTAACCTCTGAAACCTCCTCTTCCTCCTTAATTGTAGCCCCTCATAGTATTATATTTCAATACCCCTCCTTTTGATTCATCTTCCCCTTGAACTATGTATGCATATGAGATGTGTTCTCTCACTAGATCGAGTGTGCGACATTTTTGTTCGTCATGTCCTACAAACTTACAAAAATTACAAAATAAGGCTCTAACTATGCTCTGATGCTTCTGCATCAAAGGATAAGCGGTTGGGTGATGACCCATTGTTCTACATATCTCACACCATACCCCTCCTCCTATGGCTAAGGGATTCAGAGCTCCTATAGCCAAATAATCTACAAAGGTTGGACACTCGTTCTTATGATGTCCATTTTTTTCTGCATGTAACACACCAAAATTCTTCACGCCTTTTCTTCCCCTTAGGAAGCTCATGCAACTAAATTGTCAATGTTGATAACTACAACTAAACCTTATCCATCCATGTGTCATTCTCTCCTATAGAGGATGCTTCCAACTTCATTATGATATCTAGTGATTCTAACTGCGACATAATCTTCTGCTGCATCAATGGGCAACGTATATGTGGTAACAATCCCGCAATGAACCATTCCCTATGTTGCTCTTCTAGAACCTGAAAGGTCAACCAATCCATCAATATCTTGAATCTTTGATCAAAATCCCATACTAATTCATTCTGCAACTGCTTGATCTCTTTTAGTTATGTAATACACTATGAACTAGACATCGGTTTTTGGAACTCTTTTAATAAGGCTTGCATGATGTCTTCCAACGTTCTTGCTTGTCTCACAGGTGAAGTGGACTGATACTTCATATACCAGAGTAACGCGCGGTCTCTGAATGTCGTCACTAATTGCACAATTTTTGTATTGTCATCTTAGACATTCTTCACGATCCACATTTCTTCACAGACAAATAAGTGTTGTTTTGGATCTTTTGTCCCCGCTTCATGGAAGACAAACATTTTCAAAGTGAGGTCTACCCCCATCATTGTGTACTGTGCAATATCCTTCCTCGGTGTCACTAACTAGATATGGGTTGTCGTGTCACTTCCACTACTCTGACTACCTTTATTATTATCCTTGCTTCCTTCACTAATTGCAACTGTTCATGACAAAGTTTCATATCTTAGTTCATACCTTGGAGACCAACACAGAGTCGTGGGTTTGACACATAGTCTGGCCTGAGTGGGGCTATTGAGATGTAATGGATCTCCTTCTGTTTGACTGAGCTAACAGTCCTTTTCCTTCTCCTTCCATTATTTGCACGATATTCCTTCGATCTGGAGCACTACATTGGTGTCTCTTTCCTCAAACTCATTGTGTTGCCCTTCTCTATCAACCACAATCCTCTTGTTACTATAACAAAATCTTTTTCCACCGTGCAACACTCCAATCTCTTCTTCCATCGCACCTTCTTCTTTTCTCGATATTCTCAACCCATCTATTCCTTATTTATTCTTTCATGCATGCCTCTCCTCCATACACTCAGATCGTCAGCCCCCAGTCCCCCTACGCGCACGAAGGCGCCTAGCTACTAGGGAGATCATATTCCAACTTCATAACCCCCTTATCACACAACAACATCTTGACCCAAGCAGATAGTGATCTCAAATATCTTCCACGTGGACCTTTAAAGAACTCCCTCCCGACAACATTGTATGATTGGGTACACTCTGTAGAAAACTCATTAATATAACCCCCCAATACACTATCCAACCAAAAATCAACTACGCTCGAGATATGATTACTTACGGTATTAACTTGTTGGATCAACTCAAGGGTCCAACTCCTCGGAAGAACAATATAGAATGTTCCATTATTTTCAGCGGACCTCTGTAACCACTCAACCAAAACTATTGGGAATTCAATAAAGAAAATCTCATGTAAGTCTGTAAATACGTACCTCTATAACAACTGCTCCAAGTTGATCCGCAGGTTCTTATTCTGATCTCTGAAAAACTCACACTCCTTCATCTCTAACCATCGTCCTATCTCTTCCTTAATCAGTCTCCACATTCCCTTTAGCCACAAATCCTGGTCCCAACAATGGAACACTTTGTTGGTGTGCAATGGGAAAGCCCAAGGTTCAATGTGAATTTGCCAACAAAACCCTCAAATATTGGCCCTTTCAACATCACCCGCAAGCAAGTGAAGTCTCACCCGAGGTATTTATGGGAACTGTAGGAACCAAATTTCCGCAGTGATGAAGGGATGGGAGGCAGTCCTTATAACTATTCTGCTTAGCATTTACTCAAGATTCCTTATATCATGTGCACAGAAACAAAGTAACATGTAACATATCCATAGTAACAGAACATATATTATATGTGCACAATAAACAAAACATCAAACACATCATAACACATAGATACCATGTTTAACGTGGCTCACCCAAGATGGGCTACATCCACAACAGTCAACTTCTTATTATATTATTCAAAACATCCATTACAAAATATGTGCATTGCGCTCATACATTATGTCTCAAACATACCTAACATCCCGACACATACAAAATGTCTTTATCATTAACCTATTCGCTTTCACTAACTATCTCCATATCTCTCTATCTCACTGTCACTCTCCTATATCCCAAAACCCTTACATATTTATACAATTACAACGGGTCTTAGCCCATATCGATGGACCCAAAATGCCTAACGGCCTCCAACAGTCTTCCTTCTTTTGCACGCGTTGATCCCTGCATGCAAAAGTGCACCAACTATCTTTCCTTCTTTTGCATGTGTTGATCCCTAGCCGAACTGTTGCTTTGTTGGCGTGGTTTGTGCAGTTCCCAAAACTGGTCCCCAAAATCCTATCCCAACACTACCCTTGGTCTTAAATAACAACCATAAAAAGAAAGCGTAACCTAAAATCAATTAGACATTTTTCTTTTTACAGTGAACCAACATTTGCTAGGTTTAGGGCCTTGGAATAGAATTGGAGAGTAAACTCTTCGAGGCCACAAAACTCAACTTAGGAGTCATTAAAGAGCATTAAAATCCATTCTTGCAACCAGTGTGTTGGGAGCCTCCTCTAACACAAGATTTAAGCACAATGTCGCATCGGGGCAATTAGGGAGATTACCCTTCTCCACTTATTTTGGTGTTTGTGATACTGCTTTGATAGTTACATATATGAGGGTTTTGTTGGTTAACACCTTCGGAGTTCGGGCTTAGTTACCCTGCCCTTATGTGTGGTCGAACTTACGACTGTTTTCCCAACCATTGATTGTTAGGTGGTAGCCTTAGTGACCTTTCCTAGGGAGCCACATAGGTGACTGTAAGTGGGATGTGCATATAGTACCTGGGGTAGACATTCGTTCATGGTCTCAGTTCCCCCAGAGGGTCCCTGCCTCAATAAAGGGTACTTTCATCGGTCAGGGCTATTTCACATAGATCATTGTAACTACTCCTCACACCTCTGCTAGCCAATCTTGTGGGGACTTCATCTCCCCCATAGGGTTGGTTTTTGGAGGGCCCCCAAGCCCATTGGTTTGTTTTTTGTTAACCTAGATTTGATTAGGGATATACTCTTTGAGTTTGATTTTAGATCGGCCTTGGGTTGAATTGTGTTTAGATTTTAACATGGTATATTCATCGTGGTTAAACTACCACGTCGGTACCATCGACTACGAGGACTTGAACCCATTACGGAAGAACAACCACCCATCAAGTGACGTGGGATAGTTAATGAAGACTTTGAAGGGCTTGAACTTTGGTTCGATGAGATTGGTTTAGTTGAGGTAGAAGTGGTAGATGAACGTCCTCCACAAAATTTAAATCCTTCATTGACTAAGCCAAACACACCTCTACTTGTCCAAGTAAGGGAAATTTTTAGTGCACCTTTCTCTTTGTTTAGTCACCCTCCCACCATGTCAAAAACGAGTGTTTTGTCTACTGTAGTTAATCCTACGAGCCCATCCTCAACTAGGACAAGGGGAAATCCCCTAGGGAATATCCCAGTGATGTCTAGATTGCTACCCCTTAACTTCATTAGACCTACATCGTCCATACCATTTTCTACTACTCCCTCGATCTAGAGGATGCCAGTCATGACATCCTTTCCATCTATCAATATACCCAACATACCTATGCCCATTCCTTCTACATCAATGCCCACTTCTAGATTATTTTCTAGTGGGGGGGTGAGCTTTGGTTTCAACATGGGAAGTCGATCTCATTCCACGTCTGCCAATCCTATGAGCGACCCGACATCATTAGGTGTGGGTGTACCTTTTGGATGGAATATGTCTAGTGGTTTTGGGGCTGTCTCTAGTCAAGTTGGGGGCAACAATACTTCTGGAGGTTTTAACTTTCCATGGGTTAGCACACCTTTCCATGGGGGTAATTTTTCACCTTGGAGAGGTTTTCCTTTTGTTACCACATTAGGTCCTGGGGGTTTATTCCCTGGGAATAATTCGGGAATGTTTTTCCTAAAGGGTCCACATTTACCCTTGGGGGTATCTTTGGTTATGGGAGCAGTCATGCTCCTGGAGGTGCCACCATCCCAGTGGACACTCACTCTTCAGGAGCTCCCCAACCCTCTAGTAGTACCAACATAGGGGAACCGCAAGGTCCATCTAGGACAACAAAGACTTTACCTCCCTCCCAATATTCATTTGCATTGTTGCATTTCCTCGCACCATTAGATTTACTGGATTTATCGGTTAACAAACGACCCTATTTCCCATGACCCATCATGGTCGACAATGCCTTCCAAGTTGCCATTGGATATTCTGAAATTCAACAAAAATCCAGGAGAGGACCCCTCCACACACATCATGACATATCATTTATGGTGTTCATCCAACTCATTGATGGATGATAGCGTGAGGCTGCATCTTTTCCAAAGATTCTTGACCGGAGTCGCTGCCAAATGGTACATTGAATTAAAAGAAAGTTCCTTTAAAAGCTTCATTGACATGGCAATGGCATTCTTAATGCATTACCAATTGCCTATTCGATATGAGATAGGAACTAAGCTCTTGACTTCATTGTATCACGATAATTCCATGCATATTTCCAATCATATACATGAGTGGCGACAAAGACATGGGATGATTAAGACTCAAATTCCGAACAAACTCCTTATGGAGTGGTTCACAAAGTCCCTCCTACCACCCATTGCCAGAGATGTAGCTATGGTTGGGGCAACCACTGAGGAGTAGGCTAGTTTGTGTGCCCAACACTTGGAATTGATCTATTCACATGCTCCTAGGTCGTTGACAGATCCAAGGAAGCTAAACCCAGGAATCCATGCTGGTGGTGTGGTTAGTTTTGTTTCACATGCCTCTATAAACTAGTTAGTTGATCATATGGGTCAAATGTCCATTAAGTCATACATGTCAGCTTCTAGTACTAGTGCTCAAACTGTTGTGGTCCCTACTCAGACTTCGAGGTCAATTCGATGCAGTCCATGCAACCAAAGAGTCCTCAACAACTTGGAGGAAAGAAAAAGAGGAACAAGAAAAATAATTCCAACAATGAGAAAGGGACTGCCTCTACCCAAACCACCCAGAAGGGAGGCACCAAAGAGAAGCGAAAAAGTTGATTTCCCTACATGATTTGTGGGGAAGACCAACCTACTCACTAGTGCCCTCTGAAGGATGAAGTCCATATATTTTTGGTACAACAATGGGCCTCCTAGTAGCATGTTGTCTTAACCCATCCTTTCCCTCCACAACCATAAAATATGGTTACCACAAATTATCCCTCTTCCACAAGGGGGAATGGCAGGCACCACTCATCACGAGGGGTCTTCCATGAATTCTTATGTGCTCATGTGTGACCACATGGTCAACTTGCAGACTGGGGCCAATAACTATGGCATTTCTGATCCTTCCCATACCACCCCGGAAGCAACATCTTCATCCCAGCCTAATGGCCCTCTTCAGATAGAGAAGTCATATTTTGACGCACCGCTTCGCCCCCCGAAGGGCATTCTTCTACATATGACACATAATCCTAACACACGGGCTACCCACAACTACAATAATCTGGAAGACTTAGCCCAAGCACCATGTGCCATATCTGCGCTTGAAGTCCTCCAAAGTTGTGCAACGCAGCAAAAATCCTTGATATCTTCCATAGGCGGGGTTGATCCCTCAAAGTCGAGCTTGATGACCTTTGACTCATCTCAGGTTACTCATAGACTCTCCCATCAAGTAGCCTTCCATATCAAAGAGAGAACGATCGACAAAAACATCTTCAGAACAATTGTTGATGAAGGAGCCTCGACTTGTATCATGTCTATCTCTTGTTGGAAACCTATTGGCTTCCCTAAACTTGGTACGTCTGCAACACTATTGAAAGCATTTGACAAACACATGTTCCAACCCCATGGAATCATCACCGCCTTACCCATCGAGTTAGGTGGAAATATTGTTTCTATTGCCGTAGAGGTTGTCGACGCACCACTTGAGTACAATTTGCTACTCGGGCGTACTTGGTTCTACGAGATGACTGAAGTTGTCTCATCGGTATTTAGGGTCATACGCTTCCCTCGCCAAGGGAAAACAGTTGCGATAGATCAACTTACGTTTTGTACTCTAGACCTTGGTTCCAATGCGGGGTCAAATGTACCCTTTGTCAGTGATACCACACAATCTTATATGCACTTGGGTGCAAGGATGTTCAAAGATCCTTTGTTGATGGGAATTTTTCCCCTTCCTCCGTCGTCTCCCACTGCAACTATCGCTCCTATAAATATGGTTTTGTCCTTTACCAGTGGATCCCTTGGCTATGTTGATCCTTGGGTGGTACCTTGTTATGAGGATGTTAAATCATATGGAGCTTCCATGCCGCTTATGCGGTCAAGATTGTTGATCCGACAATCCCATCATCATCCACTAATATTGGTCAGAAACTCCATCCTCATATGGAGTGTGATCAGTCTACTCCAACTGCATGGGTTGTTGACTCTTCGTGTTCACATGATTTTCTAGATATTGATTTTCCTTCAAAAGAGGCCATCTTGGAAGTCATGGCTTCCATAGACAAGCCCTGGGAAGATGAGCTTCATCGAGAATCCATCCTCCTTGATTTAGAACCAACGAGAGTTAGCATGATGAATCTTGATCTGGGACTGGGGGCATTTTCTCGGGCATCCACTAAAACCCCTAGTCTTAACCCTTTTTCACCTCGGATATATTTTGTGAAACTTGCCACTAAATTCTCTACTTCCCCTTCCATCGAAGATATGTGTTTTGTACCTCTTTCATGTCTTGATGGATCCCATCCAGGAGCTTTCATAGCTCACGAAACCACTCATGTTGAGTATCTTTAGTCGCATAAATTCGTCACTATGTGGCATGGACCTGGCATGGTAAACCATATGATGTTGGCAATGGCTCATGAGTTCATCAATTATGAAAAATATCCTTGGCCCGAGCCTAGAAATGGGCTCTACTCGGTGTAAATAATTAAGACGCATAGTTCCTTATACATAGGTGTGTGGTGTGAGTGTTTTTTGTTTTGTGTATATCATATCCAAAAATTCCAAAAATATTTTATTTTTTGAGATTTCACTATGTGTTTTGACCCTCAGAATCTAGTTTACATGTGTTGATAGGGTTACGGGGATTTTTTTACGAAGATGGCAATATCCACTATACTTGAGGAATATATTCTTAAATTGGCATATATGGATAGGTTTTTTCCCTGCATTTCCCGCTTTGCATTATTAACCATCCATATTGCCAACATTATGCCTTAGGTTTGAAACCGATCGATTGCAACCTTAGCCACTCCTTTTGCACGTTGTAACTGGTCCAATGGTGCCTACCCATCATGGGCACCATAGTTAGCACCAGGATTCCCATTCGGTGCCCATGTTGCATTTTCCCATAGGCCTCAGGCCCCTCCTTTAGCCCCACCATGACTTGAATATCGAGGCTCATTTTCCTCTCTTCGTCTATATTCTAGCCACATCCCGTGGGGGTTCCCGAAAATTGTTATTGTTTCTTAATGGTCGCCTATGCATCTGTTACTTGTGTTATGCTTCCCACTGTTGTTTACCCATATCTTGCTTACCACTATGCAGTAGCATTGACCATCCGCCTCTTGCATTATTTGGCCTTCGTTTTCCACCTACCTACCCAAGGAGAGAACAACTATTAAGAGTTGATCTCACTCGCCTATAACATTTGCATCCATTTTTCTTAGGCCAATTCCATGTGCATGGAACATAGGAGCTTGTTATTAAGCCACTTGTTCTCTCCCGCCGAGTATACTTTTATCTCTTTTTCAGACTCACTAAAAGACATGAAAAAGACACATCACGAGTATACTCTTAACTCTTTTTCAGGCTCGTTAAAACTAAACAAAAAAGACACACTGAGCATACTTATATTCCTCTTTCGCGCTTGTTAAACCATGAAGGAAGAAAAAAATACAACAAAAAAAAGTGGGGGGTTTTCACCATTGGTCTATTCTCAAAATGGTAGTGTCAGTTGAGTCGCCCTTAAACATGGCACCTATTTGAGTCCTCATCATACAATAGGATTTTAGCTTTCCTAGGAGTCGTCCCAGTAATATGAGTCCAAGATATTCCTCTGACTGGTTACTCTTCCAGTCATCATGGAGAGTGCTTCAATGCCTCCTGCGTTGTTGCACTATATTCGTTCAACTCTTGTGTCTTGCTGCTAAATCAGCATTGTGTCGTGCTATATGTTAAAGGGAAGTTTAAGCCTGAGTCAACCATTTGTTGTTTTGTTGAATTTATCTGTCAACCATCTTTGTTTTAGTTGTACTTTGTGATACTCTCTCTTTACATCATCTCTCGGTGTATGTTTCGTGTCAATTGATGGGGGATACATTAAGGCCCTCCTTCGATGGATCTCTTCCTATCAACTTCAACACATAGTCTAGGAGAGGGATCTAGAAACCAACTAGTACCTTGGAGCTTGCAGTTCTCAGTGGCAGGCCTCCTCGTGATCGACAATGAGTTCACATCATTGACTTCTGATCGATTAATTCGATTAGTGTTCGACATTAGATCCTTTATTCACACTCGCTAGATTGTAATAGATACCTTGGGGGTTCATCTTCATCATTGGTGGGTCCACTCACGTGTGTTAACAATTTACGTCAATGATCGATAATTAGATGATTTGATGATGCACACCCAAAGACCCTGCTTCACAGGTCCCGCGCCTGACCTCCCGGTCTAAGGATCGTTCTCCTCAAATTTTCACGAGCCGAATTAGCTCTTTTGATTCCTTGCTGGAATCTCAAATTCCCGATCCACGGGTCCTTCTATTCTCGGCCATGACCTCTGTACACGTTTATGGATTTTTCCCTCGAACAGGAAAATTCACGTTTTGGAACCCTCAGTGTCCTGATCTCTTGAGTCCTTGACTCCTCGACCTTTCGATCTTTGAAATGTCGAAATGTCGAAAAGGCTTCAATCAATGATTAGCCCCCTGGGCTATGCTTTGGTCCATATGATCACTTCTCATAAGACCGCAGTCTTATTCCCTTCGGGACTTATCAATACGAGAGCCCGACCTCTTGTCAACGGGACTCCCGAATTCCCAATTTCTGAAATCCTGATGGACTCTTCCTTTCGGGATTTTCCCCGAAATCTTGGATTGCTGCCACGTTTCCTCCCTCAGATGGACGGTCCTCGTCGTTTTGTGATTTCATTACTTGCGACCTCCAGTGACACAATCTCCTCTGTCAACTCGAATCCTCGATATCCGAAATACCGATGGACCCTCAATCTTCGCCACGTGTCCTCCACGAATGAACGATCCAGATCATTTCAGGACTTTCATCGTGGAGTGTCCCGATCTCTCGTCATTGAGATCTCCAAATTCCAAAAGTCTGAAATCTCGATAGCTCAACTATTTCAGGAATTTCCTCCTCTGTTGTTCACGAAGGCTTAACCCTCATGCATCTCCTGAAAGATCCAACGACTATCGACGATTCTAAGCAAGATCTGATGGCTCACGATCTCTCCCACTTTGTGCACTTTCCTGCTTCTCCTTGGACGTGGAAAACCAATGGTCCAGATCTCTTCCTCAGCCTGATCTGACGGCAGTTGTGCCTCCTTTTGAATAGGCGCATTCTTCCTGCACTTGGAAGAATTTACAAAAGCAAAAGGCCTCAACCTTTGCTCCGTTTTGCGACCCTTGCAGCTATGACTCCATGCGTAAAAGCACTCGCCCTCCTAAGCTTTACTTTCTCTAAAACCTTAAGAGGTTTTCACGACTCCTGCACTCCTTGCAGAGTCTCTGCACACACGAAGGTGCTATCCCTTTTGAGCTTTTCCTGTAGCTTCGACCTCTAAAGAATTTATCGTTTTTCCTCTCCTTTAGATGGAGAAATATGATTCCCTCCTGACACTCCTTCGCTCAAGCAACCTCTTGCTGAGTCTGCAGGGTGTTCAGTAACCCTATGAAGATCCTTCTCTAGATTCTTCTTCAAATTACATAACTCAAAGAGTTCTTTTCTCCTGTGCCTATCTGCACATCTATTAAATGCCCTCCTGGCAGAGTGTCTCCTCACAGAACATCCAGTAGTTTTGTCCTCTCCTGTGCACTCTATGCACCTGCTCAATGCCCTCTTGGCAGAGCTCTCGGAATCCTTAGTGATTCTGGTTCTCCTTGAACTCACAATAGAGTTCTTATGTGCACTCTATGCCTGTGCTCAATGCCCTCCTGGCAGAGCCTTACAGAACTCCTCAGAGATTCTGTCTGCAACTGTGTCTCTCATACACAACCTTACCTCCAAGGTATTCAACAACCTTGAGGTCTTCCTCTGAGCCAATGATTTCAGCTACTGTGCCCTCCTGGCACGCCTTTGTTTGAATCCGCAGAATTCAGAAATGCACTCTCTGTGCACGACTATTAGAACCCGCAGCGTTCTGTCACACCCTCCTGGTGTGAAGCCTCAAAGACCTCTAACCTTGAAATCAAACAACCCCTACAAATGCATACCTAACATACATCTACATCATATAAATAACACACATAGACATTCATTCAACACATAAATACTTGCAGGAAAAACTGCTTCTATTTGTATTAATAAAAATGCCTCTTTACAAAGGTGTTCTGAGCACGAACTTTAACAGAGTCTTCGCTCCTTCTCTACTCTCTTTGCATACTCTACTAGCTCTATTCTCTGATAATACCAAGAAGATCTCTCGATCTTTTACATGAGGGGGCTCTTCGAGCTCTTCAATCCAATCTACCTACCCTATTCAATTACATTGAATGGGCTATCTAGTCCAGAATCAGATCTAGATCTCAGCCTTACAAACATTCAAGGCTCCCTACAACTATGCATGTGCAAAGCGTGGCTTTACGGCTCAACAACCTTACATTCATTTAATTACATTCAAATTCAAATTTGAAATGAGGGTTGTGCCTCTCTTCATTTAATTCATGCGCTGACGTGGGCTGACTGGCTGGTTGATTGACGTGGAGAGATGCTTCTGCATCATACTCCTTAGCTGCAAAATTCATGAGCTGTTGCTCATGAGCTTCCCATCTCAGATGTTGAAATCCTCCTGGATCCCAAACAAATTTCTGGAGCTGTTCACCTACTCCATCTCTCTGTTGCTGCTGCTTCTGCTGCTTTTCTGCCCAGCTTCTCCTTGCTGGTAGTCTCTGCTGATCTCAACATCAGACTTCTGATGTCTTCTATCACCTCATCCAACTGCTGCAATGGCTGGCCCTGTTCATGCAGTCTCCTCGGCTGCATTTTCTTTCTATAGATGGGCAGATCATCATGATCTCCCATGCCATCTCCTTCATCTGCTTCCAACCTCACTTGTTGGATGTGCATGCCCTGCACTATCACCCTTCTCTCCAGGGCTTCAATCTGTTCACACAGATCAACAAAGCTCATGCTGTCTACCTCTTCTTCTTCATCTTTTGCAATCTCCAACGTTGCAGTCTTTTCAGCTTCCTAGCTGAAAATATTGAGCCACTCCTTAGAATGCTCATCTTCCTCTGTTTGGACAGCCTCCAATGTCTGCTCCAACTCTCTTTTATGACAGTCAAAGCTAGCTATCCTTCTACTGTTGTCACTCTTCCATCAACAACACAGACTTTGGCCTCCTCTAGGATAAATGGAAAGAATATATGAATTCCTCCAATCATTAGAAGATTCCTCCGATCTTCCTTCTCTGTCAGCTGCATCTGCTGATCCAAGTCCACCTCTGAGCTCATCTGTTCTATTATCTCCTCGGGCTGATCTAAACTCACCTCTGAGTTCATGAGACTCTCAAACAGTCCCATTTCTGCTCCCACGCCCACCTGGCAAATTGGGATTTTCCTGCTGCCCTCCTGGCAGTCTGTGAGATCCCGCAGTGACCTCGTTTCATTGCCCTCCTGGCAGTCTGTGAGATCCCGCAGTGACCTCGTTTCATTGCCCTCCTGGCAATGTGAAATTCCCGGGTTGTCCTCATGACAGTCTGTGAGATCCCGCAACGACCTCAACTCTTTGCCCTCCTGGCAATTGGGAATTTCCTGACTGTCTTCTTGACAATCCTTGAGATCTTCAGCTGATCCCAATTCATCCTCACTACCGAGGTTTCTCCCAGTCTCTGGTTCACATACCTGAACCATCTCCTCAGGTCCGTCAAGGTTTTCAGCATGCCTCAACCATCCTCTTAACAACCTACGCTGTCGTCTAGCCATCAACTCGTTGACTGGCCACTTTACCTTTGGCTTCCTCATGGGCCATTCATATACCCATCGTGACTTGGCGTTCTGCTGCATCTGCAATGCAAGCTTTTCTATGTCCACCCTTATATCAGTGAGCTCTTCATCTATTTCTGCTTTGCTCATCAGCTTTGGGTCTTTCCTTCCAGCATATCTATGGCCTTCAGTAGTCGTCTTGCTGTCTATCTGCCCTCCTGGCAAATCTGTTGCTGTCACTCTGCACCCTTGAGTGTTTCAGCTTCTCCTACAGTCCTCCTGACAGTCTCCTTAATTGTTGCCTACCTACAAACAATCATCACAGAGTCTCCAGCGCTCTGTCTTCCTTTGCCTTCTCTCTGCCTGAAATATACAGACAGAGTTCTCGCTCTGATACCAAAATTGATGTGTATCAGAGTGCTCTTTCGCCTCCAACTTCCCTTGCCTGAAATCTACAGACAAGATTCAAGGCTCTGATACCAAAATTGATGACGCACACCCAAAGACCCTACCTCGACAGGTCCCACGCCTGACCTCCCGGTCTAAGGATTGTTCTCCTCAAATTTTCCCGAGCTGAATTAGCTCTTTTGATTCCCTGCTGGAATCTCAAATTCCCGATCCACAGGTCCTTCTGTTCTCGGCCACGACCTCTGTACACGTGTATGGCTTTTTCCCCCGAACAAAAAAATTCACGTTTCGGAACCCTCAGTGTCCCGATCTCTTGAGTCCTTGACTCCTCGACCTTTCAATCTTCGAAATGCCGAAATGTTGAAAAGGCTTCAATCAACGATTAGCCCCCCTGGGCTATGCTTTGGTCCATATGACCACTTCTCATAAGACCGCAGTCTTATTCCCTTCGAGACTTATCAATACGAGAGCCTGACCTCTTGTCAACAGGACTCCCGAATTCCCGATTTCTAAAATCCCAATGGACTCTTCCTTTTGGGATTTTCCCCAAAATCCTGGATTACTGCCACATGTCCTCCCTCGGATGGACGGTCCTCGTCGTTTCGCGATTTCGCGACTTACAACCTCTAGTGACACAATCTCCTCTGTCAACTCGAATCCCCGATATCCTAAATACTGATGGACCCTCGATCTCCGCCACGTGTCCTCCACGAATGGATGGTTCAGATCATTTCGGGACTTTCACCATGGAGTGTCTCGATCTCTCATCATCGAGACCTCCGAATTCCCGAAGTCCAAAATCTCGATAGCTCAACTATTTTGGGAATTTCATCCTTTGTTGTTCACGAAGGCTTAACCCTCATGCATCTCCTGACAGATCCAATGGCTGTCGGGGATTCTGAGCAAGATCTGACGGCTCACGATCTCTCCTGCTTTGTGCACTCTCCTGTTGCTCCCTCGATGTGGAAAACCAATGGTCCAGATGTCTTCCTCAGTCTAATTTGACGACAGCTGTGCCTCCTTTTGAACAAGCGTGTTCTTCCTTCACTTGGAAGAATTTCCAAAAGTAAAAGGCCTCAACCTTTGCTCTGTTATGCGACCCCTACAGCTATGACTCCGTGCATAAAAGCACTCACCCTCCTGAGCTTGACTTTCTCTGAAACCTTAAGAGGTTTCCACGACTCTTGCACTTCTTGCAGAGTCTCTACACACACGAAGGTGCTATCCCTTATGATCTTTTCCTGTAGCTTTGACCTCTAAGGAATTTATCCTTTGTCCTCTCCTTCAGATGGAGAAATATGATGCCCTCCTGGCACTCCTTCACTCAAGCAACCTCTTGCTGAGTCTGCAGGGTGTTCAGTAACCCTGTGAAGATCCTTCTCTGGATTCTTCTTCAAATTACAGAACTCAAAGAGTTCTTTTCTCTTGTGCCTATCTGCACATCTATTCAATGCCCTCCTGGCAGAGTGTCTCCTCACAAAACATCCAACAGTTTTGTCCTCTCCCGTACACTCTATGCACCTGCTCAGTGCCCTCTTGGCAGAGCTCTCGAAATCCTTAGTGATTCTGGTTCTCCTTGAACTCACAACATAGTTCTTCTGTGCACTCTGTGCCTGTTCTCAATGCCCTCCTGGCAGAGCCTTACAGAACTCCTCAGAGATTCTGTTTGCAATTGTATCTCTCATACACATCCTTACCTCCAAGGTATTCAACAACCTTGAGGTCTTCCTCTGAGCCAGTGATTTCAACTACTGTGCCCTCCTAGCACGCCTTTGTCTGAATCCGTAGAATTCAGAAATGCACTCTCTGTGCACGGCTATCAGAACCCGCAGCGTTCTGTCACACCCTCTTGGTGTGAAGCCTCAAAGAACTCTAACCCTGAAATCAAACAACCCCTGCAAATGCATACCTAACATACATCTACAACATATAAAGAACACACAAAGACATTCATTCAACACATAAATACTTGCAGGAAAAACTGCTTCTGTTTGTATTAATAAAAATGCCTCTTTACAAAGGTGTCATGAGCATGAACTTTAATAGAGTCTCGGCTCCTTCTCTACTCTCTCTGCATACTCTACTAGCTCTCTTCTCTGATAATACCAAGAAGATCTCCTGATCTTTTACATGAGGGGGCTCTTCGAGCTCTTCCCTCCAATCTACCTACCCTATTCAATTACATTGAATGGGCTGTCTAGTCCATAATCAGATCTAGATCTCAGCCTTACAAACATTCAAGGCTCCCTACAGCTATGCCTATGCAAAGCACGGCTTTACAGCTCAACAGCCTTACATTCATTTAATTACATTCAAATTCAAATTTGAAATGAGGGTTGTGCCTCTCTTCATTTAATGCATGCGCTGACGTGGGCTGGTTGGCTAGTTGATTGACGTGGAGAGATGCTCCTACATCATGATTTCTACCATGCTCGACATCAACTTATCTATTCACATGTTGTAGATTTGTACCATTGGGGTTTGAAGACCTTGGGTTTGGGGCCACATCATTCCTTCACAACATCCCCTCCCAAATTGCGATGGAGTATATCACTTATCTATGTGTACTTTGAAGACTTCGACGACACTCTCCTCAGTGCTCGTTGTCTTCCTGATATCTATATGTTGTGTCATAGATCCATGTTGTATTTACTAGTGGCTATGATTGTGTTCATGACATAGATCCACATTGTATTTGTTTGTGGATATGATTGAGTCGATGACGTAGATCCACATTGTATTGTCTAGTGCCTACGGTCTTATTGATGACATGGATCCACTGTGTATTCTTTCATGGGCATGATCTATAATTTCATATCATAGATCCACTATGTATTCTTTTGTGGCCACGATCTAGCATTTCATATCATGATATGCAATGTATTGTTTGGCGGCCATGCTCATTCAACGTATGAGTATGTATACCTAGGGGATGGTCTATTTCTACTCTCATCCTTGGTGTTTGATTGTAGGACTTATTTGACTTCCGAAACTTCTTTTCTCTCTCCTCACATTGCCTCACACAGGTGTTATTTTATTGTAATGTATTTTGGCCATCCATTCCTTTCCTGACCTCACACATTAGGGGAAATTTGTTATAGCTTTAATTTCCACCCTATAGGCTAGAGAGTAATCCATAAGAAGGTAGAAGCCAAAATACATCTTTTGTCTAAGGTTTAGCCCATTTTTGGAGATCCTCACTGGACACTTAGTAGACAACAAGCAAGGACCTCGCTAGTCACTAGAAGCTCAACAAGCAAGGCACTGCTAAACTTATAGAATCAGAGAGTTACGAGGTGATAAACGAGGGATGAGTTGGATATTCATGGAAAAGGCCCAAGAACTCACATAATTTGAGTCTCTATAATATCTAGAAGCTTCTCCCAAGCATCCTCCAAGAGCTATATAACAAAGGCAAGCCTTGGGAAAAAGGAGGAAGAATTCAAAGCATTGTTATGTTGTGCAATTGTAGAGGTACCTGTTCTATCTAGCACAACCATAAGTTAGTGAATCCTAGCCTGACTAAGGATCTAAAGGAGGAGCAAGGAGCACGGAGGTCAGGGGAGAAAGCATAAAAAACCAAGGTCTGAGTTGATGTATTACTCTTACATTTAATAACATATCGTTGGTTTTCCTCCATATTACTTGTATTTGTTTCATGAGTGGTTTGGATCTCATCTCATAATTGATAGATCAAAGTAGATCCAGTGAAATTGATCATTCCTAACACTAGAGAAAGAAAAGGATTGGTAGTGTTTGTTACTTATGTGCAGGAAGAAGGTGATAGGAGTTGGAGCTGGAGCTACAGATCTACATCAACCAAGACATATAGGAACAACCTTCAAACAAAAAGGTATGTTGATCTACCATTCTTTAGTATTAAAGGAATTGTTTTCTATGGATCTAGGAAGACCATATGAGTCTAAAACCCCCTTTTTGTTTAGGATTGCTAGGCTAATCCTAGAGAGATTTTGTTGTGTATTCAACAAGATCCCTGTGAGACTTTGTCCCATAATAATGAGTAATAAATTATTTTTGTACTATTGAATTTCTGAGTTGGATGATGATGGGATTGGGAATGAAGGTACCATAAGTATGAGTCTTCTTCCTATAAACTTGGTGGGTAAGTGAGTCATCAAGGAGACACGAGATAATAACATCCATAAAGGGGAGAGAGTTATCTTTTTGTATTTCCATGGTAAATTGGATATGAAGGGAGATGTTATTAAGATAGTCAAGGAAGGAAGCTAGGGTGGAATGGCCATGAGGCTAGACAATGAAGGTGTCATCAACAAATCTAAACCAACACTTTGGTTTGAGGTAAAAACAACCAAGGGCCAAATTCTCAAAATTTCCATAAAAATGTTAGCAACTATTAGGGATATGGAAGATCCCATGGATGTACCTTTTGTTTGTTAGTAGTAGGTCCCTGTAAAGGTGATAAAGTAGAGATGAGACAAATTTCGACGAGGTTGAGGGTTTTAGAGTCCACAAGTTCGAAGATCAGGTTGGGGGCTTTTGGGACAGGGATTTTGGTGGAAAGATATACAAGGTCGAAAAGGACCATTATATCATGATCATCAAGATGAAGACCCTTTGTTTTATGAATAAAATCAGAGGATTCTTTGATGAAGGAAGAAGTATGCCTAATGAAGTACTTAAGTTTGCTAGCAAGATAATGCGATATGGCATAAGTGGGAGCACCTATAACACTTACTATAGGTATGAGGGGGATGTCCTTTTTGTGAATTTTAGGTTGTCATAAATTCTAGGGGTCTTAGGGTTGTCAGAGATAAGATAGCACCAAATTAGGATGAAACAGACATATATCCCTAAGACAAGTTTCTGTACACATGAAGGTCATTATGAGTTTTTTGTGATGCCCTTTGGCCTTTGTAGTGCTCCATCCACCTTCCAAAGCCTCATGAACAATATTGTTGTACCCTTCATATGTATTTTTGTGTTGGTATTCTTTGTTGATATCTTAATCTACAACTAAACGTAGGAATCCCACATAGAGCTTGTTGATAGAACCTTGCAACTCCTACGAAACCACTAATGATTCATGAAACACTCCAATTGTGCTTTTGGGGCTTCAGAGGTTAAGTACTTGGGTCAGATTGTAAGTCAGGATGGAGTATGAGTTGATCCTAAGAAATTCATAGCAATGCAAGATTGGCCCCGTCCTAAGACCCTGGAGAGTTGGCGTGGATTCGTAGGACTTTTAGGCCACTATAGGAAATTTTTGAAAAAATATGGAAAAATTATTGCTCCCTTAACTTCACTACTAAAACAAAATTCCTTTTGACTATTAAGATTTATGTGGTGAGATTTATCTTAAGAATTGTCCAGAGTGAGGCACTGGACAAGTCTTCTCTACTTTAAAGGACGTCATGTGCATTACCCCAATATTAATAGTTACAAATTTTACAAAGACTTTTGTTTTGGAATGTGATGCCTCGGGCAAAGATCTTGGAGCGGTCTTGATGCAAGAAGGGCAACCTTTGACATTCACTAATAAGTAGTTGTGTGATTGGAATTTGGGAAAATCAACCTATGAGAAATAGATGATGGCCATCCTTCGTGCAATTGAAACATGGTGCCCATATCTCACCAGTAGGTGTTTCTAAATCAAGATTGACCATCATAGTTTGAAGCATTTCCTAGAATAAAGGTTATCCTCACCAAAGCAACATAAGTGGGTTACTAAAATGCCAGGGTATGATTATGAGATTTTATGTAAGAAGGGTAAAGGAAATGTGGTGGTTGATGCCTTATCCACACAATTTGAGGAGGATGGATCCCTCTTTTCCTTATCCTTTCCTATTACAGGTTAGCTCGAGGAAGTGAGTAGAGAATAGTTGGAAAATGACTCTATAGTTGAACTCATATAAAGGCTTCAAGAAGATCCTAACCCTCCTAAAGGGTACACATGGAAACAAGATACATTAAGGTATAAAGGGAACATTGTTTCAATAAAGACTTATGCATTCAAACAAAAGGTTTTAGAGGATTTGCATTCCTCACCTACAACAAGTCACTCTGTCTTTCATAAAACCTATGAAAGAGTCAAGTGCTCGTTTTCCTAGGAGGGCATGAAAATAGACATCCAAGAATTTGTAGTGGCTTGTGATACTTGCCAAAGACACAAAGGTGAGACAATGAAGATGCTAGGGGCATTGAAACCACTACTGATCCCGACACAGATATGGACTGACATCTCTTTGGATTTTATCATGGGACTCCCAAAATTGGGTTAGTGATCACGATGGTATTCAACCATTTATCCAAATATGCTCATTTATGTGCCTTATCACATTCATTTATGCCCTCCTTGGTTGCCCAAGTCTTCATGGATCATATTTTTAAGTTACATGGCTTGCCCACTTCCATTGTCTTTGATTGGACCCCACCTTCACTCGCAAATTTTGACAATAATTATTTAAACTTCAAGGTACCCAGTTGAAGATGAGCAGGACATATCATCCCCAAATAGATGGCCAAACAAAAGTGGTTAACAAGTGCTTAGAAAACTATTTGATATGCTTCACTTTGGAAAAGCCGCACCAATGGGAACAATGGCTTCCCCTTGCAAAATGGTGGTACCATAACACTTATCATGTAGCTACAAAAATGTTACCATATGAAGCGGTTTATGGGCAAAACCCCTTGTTAGTGGCGTCCTATTCACTAGGCACCTCTAAGGTTCATGTAATGGATAACACACTTCGCACTGGAGAAGCCATTCTTCTAGACTCAAGGACAATTTGCATATGGCTTGACATAAAATCAAACAACAAGCTGAATAACATCACTCAAAGCACTCTTTTTGATCCGTAAGGATTCGAGAATGCTCACAGAGGTCCAGAAAGATCTAGAACATCCACAGAAGTCCAAATTCTCTAAAAAAAAATGCCATCAATGTGTAGAACTCAACGATAGCTTTCCAATGACGCAAAAATCAACTCAAACAGAGTTCGTATGTAAAAGTTATGAGCGGTCAAAGTTCCAGTCAAACCATGGCAAAGGTCAAAGTCCACATGAGAAAAGAGGGTGAAATGTGTCACCACTGTAAGGGTGACACATGGCACATGATTGTTGGCAACTGACTGGGCAAGGTACAATACAAGTGGTCTAATTACAGGTTGACAAGTGGTGCATAAGTGGTCCAATTACAGCTCGACATGTGGCTTGGATAAGCCAATGAGAGGCTGTCACGTGGCGACCTCCCATTGGCTATTATAGTTTATATATAAAATGGGAGTTGACGGGGATCAAACCCACGACCTTCCATAACACACCCAAAGAGGCTGCCACGTGGAGACCTCCCATTAGCTATTATAGTTTATATATAAAATGGGAGTTGACGGGGATCGAACCCACGACCTCCCATAACACACCCAAATCACTTTACCAATGGACCACACACATAAGACTTAATCAACATATGGTATTAATTTTATTTAAGTTGTAGTATGGTGTAATTTAGATGGGAATAGGGCTAAGGGCCTAGCCCTTGACCCCTATTCCTTGGATGTTTGTATTGTCATATGACCACAGAACGTTGCACCATATTCACAGGAGTTTTGAACTATGTGCCAAATGGATGGGTGATTTCCAACCATTGAACTATATATTTGTTATATATAGTATAACATAAAATAACAACTCATGGTCGGTGGGAATGGAACTCCCGACCCACCGTATCATATGCCAAGAACTTAACCAATGCACCAAAGGTCCGGATTTGGTTATGGAAGCCACAAAATAATAATGTCGACCATGGAATCCAGAGGATGGTTAGGGGCCCACGCCCTATTTAATGGGTGCACTGACTGAGTTTAGAGACACATTAATGTAGATTTTTTCTCTCATAATTCGTGCCCGAGGGTACCTAAGTTATGAGGCTACACCGTAAAGCATGCCAAATGGTACCTTGATGAAATTTCGAGAATTTTATACTCATTTTGCACGATTTTTCACCAGGAATCCAACCGTGCACTCCATTTCTGCATTTGAGCAACATGTAAAAAGGTCATTGTAAAACACAAGCATTTGAGCATCAATAAAAGAAGGTCTCTATTGGAAGTGGACCCGGAGAGGTAGCCCAAATTGGGTGAACTTCATTTTTCCAACTTGTGTATATGATTTTGTCAATGTTGTTCATTTCAAGCTTAATTATTTTGCAAGTTATTTTATCATTGAAGTGGATTTGGTTAGATAAGTTCTTCACATGTAATTTGCATACAATGAAACGATCATTTTATTTTTGAAGATCAAGTAGATGTCTTTATGCATTAAAATATTAATAAGCATCTAAGGATTTTTCGGATCACCTTTGTAGAAGGGGATAAAGTGTTTCTTTGTCTTCAACCCTATAAACAAACATCACTCAAAGCTAAAATCCGCTAGAAGTTAGCACCAAAGTTCTATGGACCCTATACAATCACCTAGTGCATTGGACAAGTGGCTTACAAGCTAGCTCTTCCAGCTCACTCCAAGATTCATCCAATCTTTCATGTGTCTTGTTTGAAGAAGGTAGTAGGATCAAATTGCAAGGTGCAAACCAACTTACTAGAACTTGATGAAGAAGGTTCCAATTGGCTTTAGATAGAAGCAACATTGGATACTTGAGGGCATCAATTGTGCTAACATACAGTCTAAGAAGTGTTGATCCAGTAGAAAGATATGCAACCAGAAGATGCCACATGGGAACCAACAACTATTCTCTAGAACTTTCCTCACCTCCAACCTTGAGGACAATGTTGCTTTTGAAGGAGGAGGGCATGTTGGGGTCCTACCCTAACCTCCCTGCTCTAGGCTACTTCTTCTTTGAATAAGACCCATTAGATAGTAGTAGACAATTATTTAATGTAAAAGCGTTCTCTTTATCAAATAGGGCCCACTAGGTAGTTGGAACTCATTAATGATGGGATCACAAGTAGTTAGGATTTTGCTATTAGAATCTACATTTAAAGAGCTAGGAGGCTATGCAATGTTTTGTCAAATATTGTAGTATTTGGAGCTTTCCGTAGTGAAAGGTCGCCCCACCTTAAGAAGCAAGTGAACTTTGCTTTCTTTATTCTAAATATTGTTAATACAAGGGTTTAATTTGCATCTTTTATCTCACTGTCTATTATACTTGGTTTTCTGCACTTATTCTCTATGTATTACGTGGTTTTGTATTTCAAGTTTAAGGGTTAAAGACCACTACACCATGTGAATTGGCACCTAAGATACAAAGACCAAAATTGCACACCCATATTTAAATAATTTCTTAGAATGAACTCCTCTTCAATGCAACTATTTTGGTGACATGCTTGATCAATTTTTTACTCCTTTCATAATCACAACCATATATACTAATAGGTGATAACTTATGTATAATTAAATTTATACACAATATAAACTATAAAAATAGAATACTCAATGTAAATCTACCCCCAACTAATTAATGAATTCCATCCCAACTAATTAATGAATTCCATCACACATCAAGCCAAGAGTTCAATATAAATCTACCCCAACTAATTAATGAATTCCATCCCAACTAATTAATGAATTCCATCACACATCAAGCCAAGAGTCCCATTAACATGACAATCTAGAGTGTTTTTTTATTTTTTATAAAATACTTCCAATTATCACTATACAACAAATTTACAATTTTCTGCATTATGCAACTGACTTAAAATACATTGAAAAGAGCAATTTAATTAAGATGTGATATACACAAGTATATCTATATTATCAAGTATTTAAAATATTTATAAAAATTTATGCATAATTCAAACACAATGTTTGTGAGAATTTAAAAAACTCGGTCAAATACTTTGCAATTAGCTTTTAGTTATTTAGCTAAAATCAAATCATCCAAAACTTACAATTGACTTCAATAAAATGACCTCTTTATACAAACAAACCATTAATTATAATAATAATAATAAAGTTTATTGATCCAACCTCAATTATCGAAATGTTTAATCAATAGAAATTTCAGATTTTCCTACTCCATGACCAACTATCCTAATGTCGGATGCTATTGTGATGGCGTGACACGTGGGAGGCACCCAATTCCGTAAGCCAATCAACTTGTAGGATGTTCAACCGTGGAAATGTTGCAACGACCATGTTAAATGCATAAAAATGTACAACATGAATCTCTGCCAAATATTTTTAGTGGAAGAAAAGAAGGGCAGATAATTTTAGTGGGAGAAAAGAAGGGCTGATAGATAGTAGATCGGAGGCGGAATCGAAACTTCCCAGTAATCGCGCATCGCAAAACTGTTATTGACTACTTAGAGGGAGGGCAGTTTTTCTCCCACTCCCTCCCGTTATTTTTGCATCCATCCGGCTGCGTGCGAGAAGAGAATCAAAGGAGGGATCATGGCGGAGGTTGAGGCACAACAGCCCACTAGCCAGGTGAGTGAATATTCATGCCTTTCCCCGTGTTGGGTTTGGATTTAAATCGTGTTTTTTCAAAGTTCTGATAGATTATTCAGCCATTCCCCACAATGCAATGGAAACCGAATAGCTTATAACGGTTTTTATCTCCAACCCTCACAACCCATCTCGATCATCTAAAATTCTAAATGAGTCCTTGTTTAGATGGCTTTGGTAGGTTTATATTCGAGTGGTAGATGTACTTTAATGGCAGATTGGCCCTTTCAGCTCAGATCGGGGATTGGGTAGTCTCTTGTCATAGTTATTATTCTATTTCAGGTTCTGCATTGAACAATGCAATCAAAATGGCTTTTATGTATCTAAAGCTGCAGATTTACAGGTCTGCAAATTGTATCATTTTTTGGTTCTTTTGGCTTATAAGGTGGGCGCTTTGCTCGATTGCTGGGCGATGAATCTACAACAGATCCCTTTGAAGGTTTTGGTTTCTATTTTTAGCCGGCGAAGCCCAGGGCTTAAACATAAACTTAACTCCATGCTTATTAGGCACCCACGTTCTCAGGTCTGCACCGGTCTTGAAGGGAATGGCTGAGATCGTACCCATGGAGAAAATTCAGGATTACAGGCGACAATGGACATTCCATGCCTGTTTGGGTCAAAATGAATTTTTGCTGGTCATTCTCGCTAGCAGAGAATTAGGTTGCAGTCAGGGTTGTCCTATTTTGAGACCTGGTACACAAAAACTATAACACACTACTATGATCCCGGCTTCAAGCCCAAAAGCTCCACTGATGTCCAAGTCAATCAGTGTTCAATATTCTGTTCTTTCTTCTTTTAACAGAGGAAAGCCTCTGCAAATTCCTTTAGGACTGTTAAAATGAACTGAATCTTAATGAAGTCCCGGACATGCGTGGCAAGATTCCAGGCCCAGAAGTTTGAACAAAGCCCACTGCCGATTTAACATTTCTTACACTTAAGATTTTGTAATTATATGGGAATAAAATGCATTTGTAATTTTTTGGGTGCTAATTTCTTGTTTTCCCCGCTAGAGCTTTTAGCCAGGCATTCATTCTTGAACACCTTGAGAACATTCCTGTTCGACAAGGGTTTAGGCATGAGAATAAGTTAGCTGATTTTTATTTTTTCAAAAGACAAAGAGTCTATTCAACTTAATTATAAAAAGAATACTGATATACAGCTGCTAAGCTTGGTACAGCCAGTGCAGTGTAGCGATCTTCCTTTGTTCGAACAGCCTTCAGAGACTAGTTCACGATAGCTGTCCATTACATGAATAAACCATTCATACTTTTGCTTAGAATGATGCCTGTTTAGTCTAAAACAAGAACACCTCATCCTTTGTTCGCACAGCCTTCAGAGACTAGTTCACGATAGCTGTCCATTACATGAATAATCCATCCATACTTTTGCTTAGAATGATGCCTGTTTAGTCTAAAACAAGAACACCTCATCCTTTGTTCGCATAGCCTTCAGAGACTAGTTCACGATAGCTGTCCATTACATGAATAAACCATCCATACTTTTGCTTAGAATGATGCCTGTCTATTCTAAAACAAGAACACCTCATCCTTTGCCAAGATAATGCTCAAGAAAAAAGCCAAGCTAATACATGTAGGTTTTGGGAGGGGCTGCTTAAATAAACAGCTTCACCTCCATTATGATTTTATTGTAGACTCCTTTTAGCCTGATTAGGGCTTAAAATATTATTCTAGATGATTCCGAGGTTGGCTAAGGATTGCAATTTTATTCTGTATAATTTGGAGGTTGTCCTAGGCTTGAGAGGTTCTATATCGATATTAGCCAGGGGAATTTGAAAATTTTGTTTTGGGTTTGGTTCTTTGTCATTTTACGTTATTTTTGGTGTTACTTTTTGTCTTCTCTATGTTTGCTCTATTTCTCAATTATGTTTGTTGTCTTCTCAGCAAGCTTAAGTACATACAAGGTCCATAACAATAAATTTTTTCCACATATCTTATTTCTGCAATCTTGTAGCATCCTTTGGGCTGAGTTTGCACTATGTAAAATCTGAAAAGTGAGCAGACTTTGGGATAAGTTGGCAAGGGGTCTGGACTCTAGTTTATGATGCAATAACCAGAATGCCTTTTTAACTAGCATAGATCCGTATTACCCTGGATCTTTCAAGCAATAAGAGGAATAAAAAAGACAAGGTCCAAACCTCTTAAGATGGATCTATGCTAGTTTATTTTATTTAATCATCTTTTACATTGGTTGGCTTTCTTCTTTGACATTAGATGTTGGAAGTTATTTTTTTTCCATTTCCGTTTATTATTGTTACCCACTGACGTGACACATCTCTTCCACCCTGGTTGTAGAGTGCACCTTGCTTCTCTTGGTGCAATAATTTCGGAAATAGTTGATCAAATGTGCAACTTTATGAAGGTGATGTCATGTTAGTCTAACAACAATTAGGTTTATTAGATGAAATACTAACATCACAACAATAGCAATAAGAGGGATAACGTCCTCACATTACTCTATCCAAATGAAGCATGGTTCATTATAAGGGAATCACATCAACAATACAAGGGTTTCCTACAATAGAAATCAACATTTGAAAGAATAAATGCACAATGAAAGTCTCACATAAAATGAAAATATACCTCCAATCTTCCATAAGGTTCCAAGCACGTGGTGTACAAATGAAGTCCAAGGGGAGAGCTCCTCAATCCCCAAATTCCCAACAACCATTACAATGGAGAGAAAGATCCTCTTTATAGAGGGAGTCTCTTCTCTCATATAATAAAAAATATTATTTGCTAACTAACTCCATGACAAGTCAAAGAAATAATATAAAAATGGAGTAGTTAGATCCCTCCTCAGTCCATGGTTAACCATGTCAAGGTATGTGGACACTAGTCTCTCTAAGAGAACTTGCCCTCATCCAAAAATACGAAGAAATTTATATTGAAAGTTTCCAAGAGAGGTTGTACAACTAAAAATAGGCATGATAACCAAGTAAACATGCAAGAGGGCCACATAGAATGCACCCTCTAAGATGAATGCATGCAAAAATATAATAAAATAACCTAAAGCTCACTAAGTGGGCTTGTTACCCTCACATCACATGAGTGGTAAATTGTGATTCTCATCACATGACAGGTTTTTCAGGGGTAATTTGCAAGGATGATGATGGGCTTGAGATGCATTTTGGTTGAGCATGTTGGATCATGAGGTGGATGAACTTGGTGGTGTCCTTGGTTGAGTTGGTGTTGCTTTTTTATGCTTAGGTGGTGATGATATCTTCCTTGGCGTTACATGCTGCAAGTCCCTAGATGATTGTGCTTCATGGTTCCTTGCATGATTATATGAAGGATGTCGATATAATGGTGTTTGTTTCTTGGTGTTATCTATTGGCATGGAAGTGGTGTACATAGTGGTAAATATGTCACAAAGGGCCACCCTTTTTTTAACATTTTAAGCATTATAAAAAAAATAAAAGTTGAAAAGGGGCCACCCCTTTAAACCATAATGGAGACACATACAAGGTGAACATTTATTGCCCAAAAAAGTGAAAAGGCTTTAATAAAGGCACTTGTTTTATTTAAAAGGTGAAAGTCACTTCATGTTCATCAAGCCAATGTGAAGTATATTATAAGGGCGTAGTGGGGTCTCATCATATGAAAAGGGGGCACACTCATAAGGATTAAACAAAGACTGCCCCTTTAATCTCCTTACCATGTGATCACTAAGTCGCATCCCTTTGCCAAGGTGGCCATCCACATGGAATAAAGAAAGTTATGCAGTCGCCGTACCAATTTTATTTAGCCGCCTTCATGGATGGATCCGCCACTTCAGCCATAGCTTTCACAAGATGAAAGATGTTGTACATTTTGGAGTCGTGAGATGGTCATCGCATGGGGTGCACTTGTCTGTAAAGATATTAAATGAGCTTCCATACTTCATATTTGATGTGGAACCCCACTCAATTTTACTACGTGAACCTTTGACCACAGATGGGATTGAGCCATTGGCTGCCATGTTATATTTCTACATCTTTTCCATTGCAATTAAAGTGGATCGATCACCTACATACATGGACAGAGCCATAAATTGAGGTTTTCAGTGGGATAAGTTTGATAAATGTCGAATGTGGAATGTTAAATGTTTGGTGGAGGCACCGTCCAATTTTCTTTTGGAGCCATTAACCATATCACGTGGAGCTCTTTTGGCATGGTGTACACCTATCAACTACACATAGATCGACTTGTCCACATTAAAGGAGTTTTGAGTTTGAATGGTCAATCTATTAAAGATAGAGGGTGTCCACTTTGGGATTATATATATATATATATATATATATATATATATATATATATATATATATATATATTTTCCTAGGGAGAAAAGATTGTTGAGGGAGTTATTAGCCTCTTGGATATTTTGGAAGGTTGTTGCAAATATCTTCAATTTTTTTTATCATTGTTGACCGAGTTATTGAAGTTATTTAGAGGAGATGATGTTATCTTACTTTCCTAGAATATTTTATTGGAGGAAGTTGAGATCTCAACAAACTTTTGGCTACTTTTAGCAAGCAAGTTGTTGATATTCTTATTTTTATTGTATTTCTTGGAGAAAAAAGTGGATCTAGGAAAATAAATCATTTTTTTATTGTATGAGGATTTAGAGCTAAACTTATATAAGGGTTTGCTCTCTCCATTTGCAAGATGGATTGGATTGGAGAAGGATCTCCGATGTAAATAAAAGAAGCTCTAAGCTATTGGAGTATTTGTTGACTTTATTTTGTCCAAGTAATGGAAGTGATGTATAAGTGATTTCTTATGAATGGTTATTAGTTCTTTGTGCTACAATTGGGAATTTGTTTGTAGGTGTATGGATGTCAAAGGCAACTCAAGGACCAAGGAATGGTGCTTCATCCCATTGGAAAGGGCTAGGGTAATGGTTTTCCTCCCTCTTATCCCCCTTTTGTATCCTTTGCCTTTCAAGATAGAAACATTACACACTCTAGATCACTTGATTAGGTGTGTTTGTGGATAGTCTTTGGTTGAAGCCACCTTTGTAATTTGCTTTTAGTAGTGGATATGTTATAGCCCCTCTCCACCATATCACTTGTAGATCAAACAACCAAATTAGATGTGTAGTTTGCATATCGAATGGTTGTATGCTACACCCTGATCTTCCTTTAGAACCCCCCTCTAAGATTACACATGACCCCATTGCCCAAACAATATAAGGCACTAATCTCCCTTTTATCCACCACTCCCAACCAACTAAATTCCATCTTAATTTCTCCATTTATATTTATGTTGCTAAGCTTCCTCATACTCCCACTATCCACTATACACATTAAGCTTAGTAACCCATAGGGAAGCACCCCTTGGTTAGGATCCCATTTACCCTAGCCTGAAGTGCAGAGGAGAGTTGGTGAGGTGACAATGGCCAACCTCCTAGTTCCATAAGGCTAACACCCATCTTTGGGACTTTGAGCAAAGGTGTTGGTTTGTGTGGTAACATGGCCCTCCAGGATGCATGCAAGATAAAACAATAAAATAATCCTCCTAGGAAAGTGCTCCATAACAATCATTGAAAAATAGCATGTGGTCTACAAGATGCATGCAACTAATCCACATATGTGAATCCTAAGGCAACCAACTTATGGATGAATGTACAAAGTGCCAACTAGATGGAGCGTTCCACAACAAATGAAGCTATCAACTCTCGAAATAGCAAGTAGAATATATCCACAAGTGTGATGAAAGTTATAGCTTGGGATGTCCTTTCATATGATAATGCCTAGTATGAAAGGGACATTAAAAAGTCTCTCATGTAAATATCATTTTATAAAGTGAAAAGTGGTCATAACTTTATTTTATAAAGTGACTTTATATTTTAAAGTCGAAAGTGACTTTTGTATTATTTAATGACTTAAAGTGTATTTAATAGAAGTTAAATCCTAGCCTTTAATGATGAGAGTGAATCTCATTCATTAGATTAAAATAAGTTAAGGAGGTTAGGGTTAGGTCATTAATGAGCAAATGTAAAATGTATGTTTTTCAAGAGAGAAGGCATCAATGTGTGAGATGCACATGAGATTGAGAGAGAAGAGAAGATCATACAACAGTAATAATAGTCTGTACAGGTCATGAGGGAAGCACACAGTTTGAGACAGATTTCGAGCACAAGAATCAAGTAAAAGCTTGCTGTTTCTATACCATACAGTCCGTACACAGTGAGCAATGATTGTTGGGTGTGATTCCCAAGGAGAAAAATAGTATTTCATGTTGTCATTTATTGCTGCAATTGTATTGTAGTCATACAATTGTTCTAGCATACGTGGGCACGAGTTTCAAGAAGGGAGCTTGTGTATTGAGATAAGTTTGAAAGTATTTATTGCTACTTTTATTATTGTAAGCTAGAGAAGAGAAATTTATGAGTTGTGAAATTTCTGAGTTTTGCATATAATAATAAAGAAGACACTCTCTCTCATAGGTTTTCTCCTTTGGAGTTTTTTCTGGGTCATTGGACCAAACTCAAAGTGTTCATTGTATTCACTGTTTGCTAGTTATCACTATAATTTATATTCCACTGCAAGTTTACTTAGCACAATATTTTTAGCTTATAGTTTCATTGAGAAAATGTATGAGAAAGGCATTAATGTGCTTGACTATTATAGACTAAAATCATTATGTGCCAAGTGTTTGACAAAATCATTGAATGAGACATTTATTGATTTTGTGAGCAAAAGTTAACAAAGTGTGCCCTCCAAGATAATGCTCCAAGAGTAGAAAGAAGACAAAGCAAGAGCATGCAATATGCCATGTGTGGCCCTCCAGATGCGCCACATGCTTCTCAATAAAACTACTTCATAATCACCTCCATTAAAATAATATATGTGCCAAGTCAAAGAGGCGAGGGCGCTCTCCAATTGAGGTCAAAAGATGACAAGTGTAGCTGAAATATCCATGCAATAATGTTGAGAGAGCACCTAGGAGAGGTGCACTCTAGAAAACTATGCCATGTAACTACCTTAACCACCCAACTAATAATAAAATATCTCCATGCAAAGTGCGCTTTAAGAAGTGCCAAAAGTGGTTAGACCTCCTTAATGTTGATGCCCAAACCATGTATTGTTTTCCAATACCATCAATTGATTTCTCCAAACGATGTGCATAAGAGAAAGTGTGCCCTAGAGAAGTGTGCCATCCTCTCTGATTATGATAAAATAAATTCCTCCAAGTGTGAACAACTGGCAAGTGAAGTAGGGAGCTCATCTTGATAAAATGGATTGATTTAACCAATGAATGGTTAAAACTTAAATCAACCTTAACATGTGTGCACAAAGGTTAATGCTCTAATAAAACCATAGTCCTTAGGGTTTCTAACAAAAAATGTTCAAGGAAACAAGATAACATGCAACTATTAACCATCTAATAGAGCATTCACCAAAATATACCAAGAACAAACACTTAAACTTGGAAAGAACACTTACTATGCTAAGTCACTATGCATGAGGAAACCCTAGTTTCATGAAAATCCACCAAGACAAGAGAAAACATCCATAATATCACTCCAAGATAAGAAGACAAGTATTGATTCCCCACAAGTGTGAGTCATGTCTTGACAAATGAGGAGCGCTAGCTTCTTTATATGAGGCAATCTCAACGCTATAACCTTCAAAAAGCCCCTAAAACATAAAATATCAATGATACAAGTTGGATAGGTCATGGTCGACCCCCAAAATAACTTCAATCATAAAGATATAATAAAAATGCACCAAAACCTCCCTTTAAAAGGTGACACGTGTGGTGTAGAAGCCTCCAAAGGCCACGTCCCTCCATGAAAAGGTGCAAGCATCATCAAAGGTCACGCCCCTCTCCCCAAGGGTCATGTCACATCACCACCAAGCACCAACTCATCATCAAGATGGATCATCCCATGTTAGGTCGGCTCAACTAGCATCCAAGCATGATGTCATCATCATAGGTGCAATATAAGGGATAGGAGGTGATGTCATAGGTGAAGAGGGCTCCATAACGTCTCTAAAGAGGCGTGTCATCATCTCCAATTGCCACATCATCTGATCAAAACATAATATGCTTAGGGGTGCTATGTCCAACTTGTGGGGTTGTTTGCCTCTCAATGGCCCATCTGGCTATATCTGCAATATTGTGCTCATTTGTCCAACGTCCAAGGTCTAGGAGGTACGAGAAGGTGCCCCAAGGTATGTCCAATCATCATATGGCCCAACGCTCCGCATCAAGTGTGCAACATCCTCTGTATGGTGCACAACGTCTTGGGTGTCATCATGAAAACGTCCTTCAAAGGACCATGTCAAGGTGCATCATGACCAAACAAGGCCTACAGAATCAAGTAAAACCAACAACTACAAGATACCATAGCCATTAGAATCATACAAAGTAAGCCATCATTTAATACAAAAGCCATGTAAGCAATTCACATTAGTTATCTTCTTCAAACTTTACATTAGCTCAAGACTTAATACAATTTGACAAGTTTAAGTATGTGAGGATCATCAAAAGACCCTATTAGTTGTGCGAGTTCCCAAGTAGAGGAATATTTCCCAAGAAACCTATCAAAGTGCAAGTATGGTGAATGAAACGGTTGGGGTTACTTCATGGTGATGGGGTTATTTCCTTTGCTTCTTTCCTTGGACCCTGTCCCTACAAACTTGGATGAAAGTCCTTCTCCTCCCAATCAATGAGATCTCACTCACTCATTCTGTGTGTGTCTACTCCTCTCACTTAGGATGCCTTTTATAACCTTGAGTTTACCCTAAATCCAAAACCTTAGATCATCTCCAAAGTGACCAAAGGCTGAGATTAGATCTCACCTTCACTTTATGATCTAACGGTTAGGATTTAATTAACTCACTTAAGTTACTAATGCCAAAAACTTAGGCATTTAACTTAATTAAATTCCATTAATCATAACAAGGCATTCACTTTTATTACTCAATTAAAGTAAATTCCCTAAGTCCTGAGAAGTATTAGTGACGATTCCCACGTGTAGACACAAACCAATGTGGAAGTACCTGTCCGATGCTAAATACATCAACACTCCCTCTTAGCGAGGAAGGTACTTCTACCACTTGGAGGTGGCTCTGTCTTCGCTATCATATTCGCTACCATGGTTGCTCTCCAATCCACCTGATCGGTTGCTCCATTTGAAATGAAAGCTATCCCTGCCATCTCGTTTGGACCCTTCTTCGAAGACTTGCTACCTTTGAACATGCTCCTAGAAGCCTCCTACTCCTAAGCATCCTACATGGCCATCTCGTACCATGACTCCTTCTTGACAGACTTGGAAGGCTGCTTCTTCCCACTTGAACTTGAAGGTTGACTCCCTTTGAGCTGCTCAACCTTTGGAGATACTCGCTCCTTGTTCTCTGTCACTCTGTTGCTTGCCATTGCTCAACAAGCCACTCAAAAAAATGGGACCCATTGCCTGGACTTGCTGTTGGGGGTTGCTTGCGGCCTTTTGCTATTGCCCAAGCCCTTTTGGGCACTGCTCGACTACTTTCTCGGCTGCCCAATGGTTGACTTGGCAATTTGAGATGACGACTGGCCCATGCTGTCCTCTATTGGTAGCTTCCTCTATGTCGACGACTGTGTCGACACTGTCTGTGGCTGCCTGGGCTGGCTCGCGACCTCTATTGGTTGCTGCTGGTAGCTGACTTCCTACCGACTCCCTTACCCTTTACCTGGTCGAGGCACAATTCCTCTGCACGCCTGCTTCTACAGCCCACATGATCCTGTCGTCGCCCTTTCCTGTTGGCGGCTGCCTTTACAAATTGCCACAACCTTAGTTGCTCCACGCAGCTTCCGTCGCCTGTCATCACTAAACACTCACCATGCGGCCTTTCAACTCCTTTACACCTGCGCACTTCTAAGTAGATGGCGACTGGTACTCCTAGTGCCCAATCACACTGCTCACACAGGCTCTGCTCTGTCGCTTACTTTTTCATCTCTTGCGTTGTCTTACTCAACGCACCAGTAGCTCCTCCTGCCTCTCGAGCTTTGTGCCCAACCGTCAACCCCCGCGCGCAGTTTCTCCTTGATTGCACCCTGTGCCTCAGCTGTTGCCGGTGCTCTCTCTCCATGCGTTGTGGCTGCGGCTGCAACTCACGGTTGCCCTCCTTAGTTGGTAGCTGTTGGACCTTCCATGACAGACTTGCTATATCCCAACGTCCATGCAGGTTGCAACTATCTGCCCAACTCTTCTTGCCTACTCGGTCCGTGGCCAAGTCCTCTTTGGCTAGTCATAGTCTGATTCACAGCACGATGGATCTTTTGTAGTCGTCAGTTGGTGCGACGGTACGACGTATGGCTATTGTAGTTTGTACGACGACTGTACGTTGTACGACTGCCTCTCGTCCTTTTTTTATTTTATTTCAGGGTTTCACTTTACCCGTAGACCTGTAGACAGAACTAATTTCTTGTGTTGCAATGCAAATTCACGATCTGTGCAAATCTGGTTTTCCTAAGAGTTCACGGTTCTGATACCATGTAATTTCCTAACCCAACACCAAACAATTAATTTCGAATAAATCACTTATTGAATAAAAGCACTGTTGAGTTGTTAACGAATTAAATGGAAGTATAAATACATAAATGATACACATTGCGCACGAGATTTCTAGGTAAATTGTCCCTGGAAAAAACCCTGAAGGGAAACCAATACCTTGTTTGATTTTATTAGATAAAATTCTGGGCTCCCATCCTGGGATAATGGCCAACTTGAGGAATATACAAAACAACAAGTAGGTTAGCCTAACACACCTCAAGATCAATGCTTCGATCTTGCTGGCTGCTACTTCCGTTGCTGCGCCTTTGCTCCTTTCCTCGGACACTGCCCTTGCAAACTTGGATGGAAGTCCTTCTCCACCCAATCAATGAGATCTCACTCACTCATTTTGTGTGTGTCTACTCATCTCACTTAGGTAGCCTTTTATAATCTTGAGTTTACCCTAAATCCAAAACCTTAGATCATCTCCAAAGTGACCAAAGGCTGAGATTGGATCTCACCTTCACTTTATGATCTAGTGGTGAGGATTTAATTAACTCACTCAAGTTACTAACCATAGGATTTAATTAAGGCTTGTTGTCCTTCAATATGCGGCTAAAAATCCCTGCAACAAACCATAGGTTGAATACACCTTTGCCCCATATATAATTTAGCATCAAAAACATAATTTCCAGTCATATCTTCAATGGTATGGTAAGATGAGGAAAAAGAAGGCTGGAAATTTGTACTAAGAAATTCTTGTCGTCTTGGGCGAATCATGGATTTATAAGAACGTTCACCAAAATTTGAGCATAAAGGTGGTTGAAAATCTTCTTCATAGAATAACTCCAAGTGCTCAAAAGAATATGTATCACACCTTCTAGGAGATGGCTAGAAGTCATTATGAGAATGTTGTAATGAATCACTCCTAGATGGTCGAAACATATCTGTGAACATATCATCTTCATATTATCCAAATTCTAAATCAACAATGCACATGGTGTTATCTCCTCAAATGGTTTTGTAAATTTTGAGGAATTTCATGCTTTCTCGCTTAAATTTGTCATTTTCCTTGGTCATTTGCCCTAATCCATATCTTCAAATTCCCCATTAAGTTCCCATTGATTAGGTTTTCTTCAGACTCTTGTGACTCTATCTTTAACCTGCATTTCACCAACACACATTGTTAGTATTGCCTAAACCTTAGTTTTATGCTTCCTTAGATTCGCTATTGTTATTATTATTTAAATAAAATAAGAAATGGTGCGTGTGTTAAAGTGCCTAAGTCTAAAGTTTCCAAAAAGCCAAAAGCTAAGCCACGAGTCATCAATAAACTGAGTCACTGACCAAATCATAAATCTAGCCTATCGACTAAAACACTTTAATGTCTATCAATATGCAAAAATCTAAATATCCATTTGATAGGTCAAGCCAAGCTCCATGTCTGCATATTAAGTGCATTCAACTCAAAGCCATTATCATCACACAGAGACACATGCCAGGTCGACAAGCTAAGCGCAAGTGCCAAGTTTTGCATTCTACATATGTCATCAAAATGATTTAGGCAGTAGCAGCGCATTTAAAGGTTGTAAATTCAAAATTCCAGAGATTACAGGTGCTATTATAACATCAAGCCACGACATTGAAATAGCAACATTGTATCAGGTCGACACACACAACCCTTTCCATGAGTCAAGCCATGATTTAAGCCTCGAATCAAAGTGCCACGATGAGTTTCAATACTGTACAAGTGTTAATTTTCATCAAATGATTCGTAGATCACCTCTCTGACAACTCATATGGCGTGCAAAGGTAGATTTGGAGCAAGGATCGGGTGTTAGATCTTTGAATTGTTTGAATAAATGACAGCTGCAGGGTTTTGAAAGTTTGTTGATAACAAATCAAATGTTCTAGATGTTCAGGAAAAGTTGCAGGGATCACAGGTCGCTGAGCTTGCAGGTGTATGCGTTTTGGTAGGTGACTCATCCGAGCTAAAACTGTTAATTGCCAAGCTAAGCAACTGCGTGCAAATCTCCAAGTCTGCAATTTTCGAGCCTAGCACCAGAAGCATCGACAACAAATCCGTTTTCTGGCCATATTTTAAATTCTTAGTAATTATGAATGACATTCATGTGGTTTCCCTCCAGGCAAATGATGGCTGCCCGTATATCTTGAAAGCTGCGACCTTCTTCATACATATAAACATCACATAAAGTTTTCTTACAGAGGCGTTTGCTAGTTACTAGTATGCTCAAAATTGACAGCATCAAGAATAATGCCAAGTTAAGTGTTACGGTTTTGGTATAAACGCTCCTTCTAAATAACTATGGTCTGTCATTTGCACAAAGATTGTAATGGACTCCATCACCCAATGAGAGCACCCACTGCTTTAATAAAACTACTCGAAGCACAGAGAAGATGCTTAATAGAAGATATAGAGCAATTGAAGAAGACAGAGATGCAACACTGACTTCTGCAACTCATTTAAAGCAGCCCTGAACTTAAATGAAGAATCTTGAAGATCAGGAAGAGGGAAGGAAATACATTATTGCAATTTTGAAAGC
>ML789175.1:478647-495242 GCA_009831015.1 Picea engelmannii | reverse complement strand
AGAAGTAAAGGGTTCGAGTCTGGATACAGAGACCATGTTGCTATTGTAATAGACTTTCATATATATAATACAAATCACAAGTTCCTTTCATTATTGATGTCAGATTGCCATTACCTTTCTCTTTCTGTACTTTGTTGATTATTATTGATCTATGTTTATCTTAATTGCTAGTGACTGTTATCTCACTTAGTCAATTCATAAACCATGATTTAATAACGAATCTGTACTATCTTAGTTGACCCATCACATGTGTGTTCTGGTTAATAAGCATAGCCTTCTTCATCCACCAGTTAAGCTATCTATCTGATCATTGATTCTTGAAAGCATTGTCTCATTTGGTTATGTACATTTGATTGTCTTGATAACAATCCAGTAGATCACTTATCCCATTTGATCCAAACATAAACAAAATCAATCACACTGTAAGTTACTAGGCTTCTTCAAGATACAACCTGAGAAGGACTCCTAGAGAGATAACACATGGATTTATGTTCTAAAGGCAACAATTCTGCATTCTTGATTCTAGAATCATCATTAATATCATAAATGGGATCTCCATCAAAGTGAAAGCGACTCATATCCCATTTGTGACTCATATCCCATTTGTGTCTTACGATGTCTATAAAATCATCAATACAATCATTATGCTCTTCATTAGATGAAAAATTTATCACATCTAAGGGTTCCTTCATAATTTCCTCACTTTCTGAATGATTAAGGGATGCATCATAGGAATTAAAAACTTGGAAAGGAGTACAACTTACCATACTTTCGTCTTCATGTGTAGGAGGGAAGGAAACTTGGGTGACTTCATCTTCATCAAATGGAGGAGCAAATACCAACGTATTATCTTCATGAGGAGGAATGCTCTTAATAGGACCTTCTTCATGGGCTTGGTCTCCAACATGATGTGCTTCATCAAAGTCTTCTTCTTCATCATATTCATGAGGTAGCTCTTGTTCTACTTCATGTACTTGGTGACTATCCTTGTGAATCTCTTCTTCAAGCTCTTGTTCTTTAGTCAAGTCTTCAATTGATTCATGAGGTGGCTTCTTCAATATGCTCATATTCCTCAAGTACTATGCCCTCTTGTTCTCGCTCTTGGTAACTTTCTTCATCAATCCCTTTTGTTTTTAGAGGTTTGTTGTCATATTCTTCCAAGAGATAAAGAAGATTTTTTTCTTGCAAAGTTTCGGTCAGAATTGCATTGACGTTTGTGAGCATCAAGCAGTAATCCCATTGTTTGCTGAATTTTTCAAGAAAAATTCGGAGGGAAGGTATGCTTTTTGGATCACACTTTTTCTTCAACCAATTCTTTTGTTCTTGTCCCAAAGATAATAAAAATAATCTTATTAAAATGTTTGTCTTTCTTTTAGAAATGAGACACAGATCATAAATGACACAACATGAGGGATAACAAAGTAGAGTCCCCCTTTGAATTATGGAAGCCATTCCTCATAATTAGTTGGGAGCTGATTTGGGTACCTTGGAATGTCTTTAATATCAAGAGCTGGAAAAATTTAGTGAAGTTCCCATGGTGCCATAATTCCATTATTTGAGAATATGTAATCTTACAAAAATTGAGAATAGGATGACACCTCAAAACATATCAGTGGAGTCGCGAGACGGACTTGCTAGGAAAGGCCCATCAAGATGTGTATAAGGAAAAGGGATTCTACTCTCAATGGAGTTGCCAGGTAAGCTACAGGAATAAGGCTTTGAAGTAAGTTTACCAAGAAAATGTTGTAGGAAGAATGACTCAATTCTCCTCGGCAACGACACCAAAATGTTATCACGAAATCTAGCATTTGTGCAAAGCCTTCACAAGATGCTAAACTAGTGTAACACATGTAAGTAATTGCCACTGCCACCTAGGCAAGTACTTCCCTCGTTTTAGTGATGGATAGAGATCCAACACAAGGGAGGCTTCCCTAGCAACCTCAAGGGATTCTATAACAAGCTAAGGGCAAGTGCTCCCCTATATTGGTTGCTTGATTAGCTAGGGTTGAGTTAAAGGCAAGGTCAAAGTGAGTAAGACAAGCTAATTGATTAAGTGATTGTGTGAGGTGTTATTAAGATGATTAAAGATGTTATCTAAGCTAGGAAAATGAATTAAATGCCCTGAAACACTAGCTATCAAGATAAAAATGAAAATTGAAATAAACTTGCAAAGAAAGACTGGATGTTTAAGCATGTAACAAGTTTATAACAACAACAATATATTGGCTCTAAAATCAGCAAGAAAGGGAATGGAGATATGCCAAATGACAATGAAAAGACTTGTAAACCATTCACCAACAATTGCTTGAAATAAAGTGCATAAAACTATGCTAATTGAGTGCAATATGACAAGCCCTAGTGGCTGGAAATGCGATTATTGCAGCAATGATTATGTTAGAGATGATTCCAAACAACTAATGCAAAGCGTTAGATTATGAATGCCATGGCATGAAGATCATCTAATAGCTCATCAATATTTGGAATAGGAAATTTATCCTTATCGTTATTTTGTTTAGATCTCTATAATCAGGACACATTCTCCAAGAATTATCTTTTTTTCTCACCATAACTACTGGAGCTGAAAATGAACTCCTGCTTGGTTGAATAGTACTTGAATCCATCATGTCTTGTACCATTTTCTCAATCTCCCCCTTTTGCTGCTGAGGATATCTATAAGGGCCTTTTATTAGGAGGAGTACTTCCAAGTATTAGTTCACTTTGATGTTCATGGTCTCTAAATGGAGGAAACCCTTTAGGAATTTTTTGGAAGATCTTATGGTGCTTTTCCAAGGTGCACTTTAATTCCTGTAGACTATTTTCATCTTCTTGCTTTACTTCCATAGAATAATGTCTAACCATAACTCCCCTACTACCCTTTTTTAGGAGCTTTTTCATTATATGAGAGCTGATGACCCGAGAAGGTGCAGATTTTAACCCTTTGAGTTCATATTGACTTCCTTCCAATTCAAATCTCACGAATAATTCCTTATAGTTTGTAGAAATTGTACCTAATGTTCTCAATCATTAAATCCCTAAAACAACATCTACTCCTCCAGTGGGAATGGCATACATTGGGCTTTTTAAGTTATATTCTCACATACTAAGTTTAATGTTGTGGCATTTTCCTCCACAATCAATACTACCACCATTAGCAACTAAAACTTGAAAATTTGTCACTGGATACACAAAACAATTGAGTCTCTCTACTAATCTTTTATCAATGAAATTATGGGTACTCCTCGAGTCAATAAGCACTATGATCTTTTGCTTTTTAATGTATCTTGCAATCTTAAGGTTTTGAGGTGTTGACAAACTTGCTAATACATGAATAGATATTTCACACATGTCATTGTTGTCCATAATTTCTATATCTTTTCCATGCTCTTTTAAGTTCACAAGTTATTCCTCATCCCTTTGTATAGATGCCTCCATTTCCTCTTCGTCATTATTCTCCAAGGTGAACAATTTTGTTTCTTGACATTTATGACCCTTTGACCATTTGTTATTACAACCAAAGCATAGTCCTTTTGCTCTTCTTTCCTCCATTTCCTTCAGTGATATTCAAGTAGGTTAAGGTAGGGTCGCCCTATGAGCCCCAAATTGATCTCTGCTTCTTGCATATGTTCTAGTGTTAAACTTGTGTGTAGCTCTATTCTTGGCTTGAATATGACAAACAAATTGCATAGCCTCCATAATATTTTTAGGATGTTTTAAGAAAAGTTCTTGTTTAATGTATTCCTTTAATCCACCCATTTAAGCTTCCAACATATGTTCCTTGCTTATGCAATTCAAAGTATTTCTCTATTTGGTTCACCCATGTAAAGACTTATGTTCCATCAAACTTCTTTAATTCAACCTCGAGAAAGTTGACACCTTTAGGAACCCATCCATAATTAACTCCACTATTAGAGTTAAATCCACATGAGTACTACCAGGTTGTTCAACATGAATACTACCTTTATTTTTATTTGTTTCTTTGGTCATAATGTTAGTTTTAGGAAGCCTCCCATCTAGGGTTTTTAAAATGGAATTTTGCAATTCCACCATCTTTTCCATTTGGTCCATCCTTTGATTCATCAAGCTTTCCATTTTATCATCCATTTCCCTTTTAAATGTTTCTTGGGAACGCGAGAAATCCCCAAGTTTTAACACACTACCACTCATTCCCTCAACTTGGTTCTTCAATTGGGATAGCTTGTTTTCAAAGTCTTCACTTTCTTTAGATGTCACGTGTGAGCATTCTGGAGGTTTACTAAGAGTAGTAGTCCTTGAAGGACCCCTTGCCATTGGAGAAAATAATAATACTCCTCTTTTTTCTCTTTATCACTATTTTTAAATCACTAGAAACAAATCTTCCAATCAAAAGTTATGCCAATTGTAAGTTACGTACCTTTAAAATCTTAGTTGGGTAGTTGGGAGATTTCTTGCTAGCCATCCTTTGTTTTGTTATAACTCTACAATTTTGGCCCTTCTACATTTGAAATTTCAGTTGTATTACTCTGATGTTTATTCTCTTCAATGCCATAGGTCTGATCAAAATTTGATGTGACCTGTATTACCCTGATGTTTATTCTCTTTAATGCCACATGTCTGATCAAAATTTGATGTGTCGAGTGAAAATTATGGTAACTTTACAAAAACTTGTTGATTTTTAGCTCTTTCTAGAGAACAAATTTGTATGGAATGCCATGGGTCCAATATTTTAGATTTGTTTATGAAATTTTTACTTGGAATACTATGGTCTGTCTTCTTTCTAAAGAAACTAGTGGCACTCAATTTGGACTTTTCAAACTTCCGAAATGGCACTTCTACCAACAATACCTGTTTGAGACTAGTCACAAACCCTCACTTTCACAAGATATATATCAGAAAGTATAATGAACCAACACCTAAATTTTTTACTAAACATACTTAGCTATGTCTCTTCAATAGCCTCAAAGTTTTGCCTTTTGAATTGTCCCAGAAACAAAGTTATAGCGAAAATGCCAAGGTGACTCGTTTGACACTGATTTCAAGACTAGTTACAAACCCTCACTTCCACAAGCTATATCTCAGAGAGTACAACGAACCAATGCCTAAATTTTTTACCAGGTGTACTTTTCTATGTCTCTTCAGTAGCCTCAAACTTTCACTATCTGAATTGTCCTAGAAAAAAAGTTATAGCGAAAATACCAAGATGTCTAGATTGAAGGAACGAAACTCTAGGATCGTATGCTCTGATACCAAATGTTATGAACCAACTCCAAAATAGTCAATGAATAACAATCCACTTAGAGGGGAAAACCTCCTTTTACGATTTATCCAATCCACAAGACAATATGAGATGCCTATACAAATGAATCTCCTTTATTATAAATAGGAGATAAAGTGAGCATGATGTAACCTACCCTAAGCTAACCTAACCATAACTAATAATCTAATAGTAAATGAGTGTTAGGGCTTTAACACAATTCTTCCAGGGCTTGAATAATGTTGTATGTACAACCCCAATACTCACTCTACCTGACTTCCCTAAGACCTTTTTCTTAGAATGTGATGCTTCTGGTAAAGGCATCAAAGTAATTTTCATGCAAGAGGGACGACCATTGGCTTTTACCAACAAACCACTATGTGCGAGGCACTTAGGAAAATCAACTTGTGAAGAAGAGATGATGACCATATTGCATGTTGTGAATATTTGGCATCCATACCTGGTGGAGCAATGTTTCCAGATTAAAATTGATCATCACAGCCTGGAATACTTCTTAGAGCAAAGGATTTCTTCCCTTGACCAACAAAAATGGGTGACCAAAATGTTGGGATATGACTATGAGATAATTTATAAGAAGGGGAAGGAGAATGTGGTAGCAAAAGCCGTCTCTCGAAAGTGTGACGAGGAAGGGTTCCTCTTTTGACTTTCTTTCATAATAACAGATTGGTTGAATGGCGTTTGAAACAAATGGTTAATAGATCCCAAGATCGCTAGCATGATCCAACAACTTCATATGGAACCCCATGCATATCAGGGCTACACCTGACAAAATGAAGAGCTTCGCTACAAAGGGCGTCTTTATTTGAACAAGTAATCAACATTTAAATCACATGTGTTATTTGCACGACATGCCCCTCCCATAGTAGGTCATTCAAGGTTTCATAAAACATATGAAAGGACCAAATGTTCATTTTTTGGGAAGGAATGAAGAAGGACATATGCACCTTTTGTGTAGAATTTGACATTTGCCAATGACAACAATGGAGGGATAGTGAAACCTCTAGGTGAACTACTACTACCTTTACCCTTTACAACCTTTACTTCATTGTGGGGTTACTAAAATATGGCAATAAATTTGTCATCATGGTTGTGGTCGATCACCTTTCCAAATATGCTCATTTTTGTGCTCTACAACACCCCTTTAAAGCCTGTAGGGTCACTCAAGTATTCATGGATAATATCTTTAAATTCTATGGTATGCCACAATCTATTGGGATAGATCGTGACCTCACTTTCACTATCCATTTTTGGCAAGAGTTGTTTAAGCTCCAGGGCATTTAATTGAATCTTAGCACAACATATCAACCCCAAATTGATGGTTAGATTGAAGCTATCAACAAGTGCTTGGATTCGTATTTGTAATGCTTTACTTTAGAGCGACAATCCAATGGGTCTAGAGGTTACCTCTAGTAGAATGGTGGTATAATACAACTTATCATGGTGGTACTTGAATGTATCATGGTGGTACTTGAATGACTACTTTTGAGGTTGTCTATGGCTAAAAGTCCCCATCAGTATTATCCTACTTACCAGGAGTCTCTAATGTGTAGGAGGTAGACAAAAGCCTCACAGCTCGGGCCGACATTCTACACACCCTTAAGGATAATCTGACAATGGCTCAAAATAGGATGAAGCAACAAGCTGATGAGCATCATTCAAAATGCCATTTTGAAGAAGGGGATCACGTGTTCCTTCTTTTGTAGCCTTATAAGCAGACCTCCCTAAAACACAACCACCACTATAAGCTCGCTCCCAAGTTTTATGGCCCCTATAAGGTTCTCAAACGTATTGGGCCAATGGCTTACAAATTCATGGTTCTCAATGTGTATGTATCATGGTTAAGTTAATTTTTCAAATTCCAATTTCCTGTGTATTTTTGAAATTATCCTTGATTTTCCCTATTTTTTTTTTTTTTTAAATGTATTTTTTAATATATATATATATATATATATATATAGTTTGTCATTCCCAACCTATCATTCCTTGGAATTTTGGGGAGAGCTTCTAGTCGTTTGGACCCTTGTTCTTGTGCCCCCCCCGTTCCCACTTTCCAGGAACTCGGGCAATGTTGATCAAGTCTAATATAATGTTAATTATTAAATTATGTAAATTATCATTTTTTGAACTTGTAAAGAGAATTGTTATTCATTACAACAAAATATAGAGCCCTTGGCCCTATTCATAATGGCTTGATTATGTAGAAGGAATGCCAGGCCAACGAAAAACCTTACTTAGCTTGACTTGAGAGTCTGCTATAGAGGTAAAATCGTTCATCCTTTTGCTACTGTAAACTTATGCATTGGAAATAATAGCCCCCATTTCATAGATGGACAAACAAAGAGAGGGTAACTACTCTAAAATCTTCAACCCTAGATTTTTCATATTTTGAAGATTACTTTGTAGTAAAGTCATGTTTTTGTTTAAATGAACATGAAGCCAAGAATGTTTACAACAAGAAGATTGGATTTGCAGCCCAAAAAAGTGTTGATTTTACCCGTCAAACCTAGCACCCAACAATTATTCCTAATAAAATCACTTTATTGAACAACTGCACAGCTAGGTTATCAACTCAAATTTAGCGGAAGCATAAACAAAAGAAACCAAACATACATTGCACACGAGATTCGGGTAAACACCCCTGGAAAAACCCTTGTAGGAAAACCAGTTTTGAGTTTGATTTTATTGCTAAAAATCTTGGGCTTCCGTCTTGGGATAATGGCCCATTAGAGGATTACAATGCTGTAGCTGATAGCCTATCCCACCTGGCTGCTATCTCCCTAGCTGCCCCTTGCACACTTCCTCAACCCACTCAGACACAAGTACATGAGCAAGACTCCCTCTTGCTCCTATGCATTCATTGTGTGACTCTCACTCTCCTTAGATATGTTTTTATAATCCCCTAATGACTAAAACCCTAACCCTAGATCTCAATGGCCAAGATTAGATCTTGGATCTCACGATCTAATGGTCACGACTTAATCTTTCGTTAAGATGACTTAAATCACTTAAGTCACTCAACCTTACAAAAGTCACTTTAGTCATTACATAAAAGCCACTTTAAAGAGTGTCGCTCGGACACCTCCGCATGCTAGGCACCGCCAATGGAGAAGTACCTGTTAGAGCTACCCCAAAAGCTAACACTCCCTCTTAGCGAGGAAGGTACTTCTTGAAGAACCTCCTTCTGGATCAATCTCTGACCCCATCAAATCTGCTGCTGCTGTAGCTGCTCCCTCTGCACTGGAAGAGCCTCCTGCTACCTCCGYTGCACTTTGATCTGATCTACGATCCAAGATCCCCTTGGACCCCACTACAGGCTGTCCCAACACCTTGTACAACATACCCTCCCTGATGCCAAGCCTCACTGCTGCATCCTGGGTATCTACTCCTGTTGAACGTATGAGTATATGTTCGTACTCGAACATAACTCCATACCCCATGTCCTCTAAGGCTGATACTGAGAGCAACTTCATCCCTGGGACATATGTCACTCCCGCCACCTCTAGAGAACCACTTGACYCTAGCTGGAATCTGACCCATCCAACCCCCTTCACTGCATGTATGGTGTCGGCCCCACTGCCCACATGCAAGTTTGAGCCTGTCTCTGAAACACTAAGGAACATAGACCTCATTCCTGTTATATGGCGAGATGATCCAACGCTGCCATCTCAACAACTTTCTCAAATTTGGCTACCCGGTCCTACTACCCGTTGCCCGGGGATGCTCGCAGCCTCCTGCTGCTGCCCGAGTCCTTTTCTCGGCTGCCCGGAGCTTTTCTACTCGCTACCTGACCTTCTCAACTCGTTTCCTTGCAGTTATGCTTGCTGCCCGACAAATTTTGGGTAGTCTACCTGCTACCCGAGTGCTTCTTGACGGTTGCCTGACCTGCCCGGTGGCTGTTGGGTGACTCCTGCAGTCCTCGTTGGCTATCAAACCACCCTCATGGCGGTCCCTTCGACCTGCGGTCCACGCTGGCCCAATCTACGACTCTATCTTTTGGCGATTGCAACACCCACGACTGCCGGTCTCCTCTCCTCAGCCACGACTTTCTCCTCTAGTGGTCGTCTTCCTTTGGCAGCTCTCCTCAGCCACCGTCCCCTATGCACTAGCTCCATAACTCGTGCTTTCTCTCTATAGCATTCGCTCCAGCTACTATGATAACTTGGTGGCTTCCTAGCCGTCACCTATTGCCGCCTCCCATGCTGCTAGTCCTCACAACACCCGCGACTTGCTACAACAACCCGAGTCCCTTGCTCTGTGGCTGAGTTCCACGACTCGCAGACTCTTCAAACAATCGCAACTTTACCTCTTGCGATCCTTTGGCGTGCAACTCTGCTACTACACATGCCAACCTCCTCCACGCGCATCTGCTACAACTTGTTCTATGGCGTCTGCATCCTTTGCACGTCCTCCTAGCGGCTCTAAAACGACGGTTGCAATTTCGTGCCCAAATCCATGGCTCTTCTTTGCCGCACACTACAGATCTTCACCCGTTCGACCCACGTCCTGTCTGAGTCGCCCAACCCATGGATTTACCTGTCGGCTCTAGGTTATCAACTCAAATTTAGCGGAAGCGTAAACAATAGAAACCAAACACATATTGCACACGAGATTTGGGTAAACACCAATGGAAAAACCCTTGCTGGAAAACCAGTTCTAAGTTTGATTTTATTGCTAAAAATCCTGGGCTCCCGTCTTGGGATGATTGCCCATCAGAGGATTACAATGCTACAACTGATAGCCTAGCCCACCTAGCTGCTATCTCCCTAGCTGCCCCTGCACACTTCTTCAGCCATGTCCACTCAAACACAAGTACATGAGCAAGACTCCCTCTTGCTCCTATGCACTCATTGTGTGCCTCTCACTCTCCTTCTATCTGCTTTTATAATCTGCTAATGACTAAAACCCTAACCCTAGATCTCAATGGCCAAGATTAGATCTTGGATCTCACAATCTAATGGTCATGACTTAATCTTTCGTTGAGATGAATTAAATCACTAAAGTCACTCAACCTTACAAAAGTCACTTTAGTCATTACATAAAAGCCACTTTAAAGAGTGTTGCTCGGACACCTCCGCATGCTAGGCACCACCAATGCAGAAGTACCTGTTCGAGCTACCCTAAAAGCTAACAAAAAGAGCTTGTACCAGATCATTCATTTGGTCGCTATAAAACTAGGATAGAAAATAAAATATTGCTCTTAGGTATAGAAGGGCCAAAGTCCATAATTTTGAAACGAACATGTCAATTGGGTTTATCCTGAGTGGTTGTGGGATGGTGTTATCCTCCCCACCCAACTTCTATTCCCTGCGAGTGACATGTTGAGGTAAAAAAGAGTATATTTTTGTAATGGCTTCGAGGCTTGTTGTTGACTTGGCCTCGTGCCTTGAAGAATCTAGGGTTTACGTTGGGTACCATCCTTGGAATGAGGGGAAGTGCCCAAGGGTTTTCCCCAGGATAAATTACGTGGAAAAAAGGTTTGAAACTAACATGACAAAACGAAAAAAGAACCAAAATATGAAATGAAAGAACGTTCAGTCACTAAGCACTAGAACTAGGTTGAAGTGTCAATGAGTTTTTTTGTTCCTTGACTCATCTAAGTTTTGGGGAACTTGATCACTTCCATTTGTAACCTCCTTTTCATCTTTTCCCTTTGAGCTTCCATAGGGAACACATTGCCTAAGGTGGCAACATATTGACCTGTCTATGGGGTGGTTCTACTCCATCTTCTAGATCCTATAATTAATGTGGCACTGTCGACGTTTCACCTGTTTTGTATGTAACAACATCTTTAGTAGGTATTAGACTTTATGTACATGAGCTATTTTATGTCTATGCTCATGATATTGTAATAATGCTATATTTGTAAAAGACCCATTTTTGTTAATCAGGGTGTAATGACTTTATTAGTGACTTAAGTCTTAAGTTAGGGTTTTTGCATCATTATTGTTATAACTAGGGGTTTTCCCTACCACATGTATCTCATATCTTTTTTATGATTACAATCAATTAGTTATTGGTGTTTATTGGAGATGTCTTCCTCCATTACTTAGATTTGTAGGTGCAATCCGACCTTGGGTGTGCAGGCATCCCCACTCTTTTCTTTGCTCTTGGCCCATTATTTCTATTTATACTTTTTAGTTATTTCAATAGTTGCAGTTCAATTCTATGTATTGGAACACAATCATTTTCTTGATTTCCTGGGCAAGGTCATCAACTTTGCTGCCATGGCCAGTTTGTCTACTGCATCCGCAGCCATCTAATCTTGCAATGCCTAGATGGTGTTTTGAATCTCTTGCAATGCTTCTTGTAGTGCATGAAGGTTAGTGTGTAGGTTTTCACACCGTGCTCACATTGCATTCAAGTCCTTGTGAAGGGCATTGATCTCTTCGACTAGGATGATCGTACTCACCAACTTGCCTCGTGGAGGCATTAGCAGTGGACCTGAACTCCTATCTATCTTACAAACTTCAGAATGCTTCTGCATTGCAACTCCATGGAATGTGAAGGGTTTAACAGATCTGATTGCAAGTGGACTTGAACTCCCGTCTTTCTTACAAATTTCACAATGCTTCTGCACTGCAACTCGATGGAGTGTGAGGGGTTTAATAGATCTGATTGCCAGTGGACTTGAACTCCTATCTTTCTCACAAACTTCACAATGCTTCTGCACTGCAACTTCATGGAATGTGAGGGGTTTGATAGATCTGATCAACATTGATGGTACCTTCGAGTGATGCAGGGCAATGTGACTCTCCTTAATCTTCTTCAAATCTATCTTGCCCTTTGGGTGATTTGCCTCTATCTGAGCCATTAAAGTTGCTTCCTCTTTATATTGTCTACATGACTAATTGTTACACCATCAATTTTATTCATTAGATCCTTGATTTGGGTAATTACCACTGTTACATAGGGATGCTTTCCTGAGGGTAGGGGGCATGCTTCTGACGCTCCAGGAATGTGGGTACTCCAAGGGGGACATTTTCTCATGTTCCCTTTGGGGGGATGCAGTGGGAACATCGCCCTCAAAAAACACAACTCTCCCATACCCCCTTTTGACCAAAGTCCGCCATTTTGAGGAAAGAAAGACAAAAAAGTAGAATAAAAATAAAATGAATGTAAACCTAATCCACCGGCGAGGAGGGCCCTGATGAGTCAAAACTCAGGTTAGTTGGTGTGCCATTGAGCATTCTTGAGAATGGAAATGATTCTGATTTATATAGCAACATTCTCATGGTTGGTTCTGATTCTTTTGTGCAGTAGTTGGATGCAGAGACTAGTGGGGCATTGCCTTGAGCAGTGATGCTCATTTGTCATTCAACATGTTCTTAGATCAGTTTTCTTAAGATTTGATCTATATCTTCTGAATTTGTGAATCGTGATTATTATGCTATGTTACATCATTACATGTATCATTTATGATTTATAGTGTTACATGTAATGATGTACGCTATTGGCTCATTGTTATCTATAAGATTTCAATGATTTATGTTACAGTTTTCATATATTTTAATTTTAATTTTTTAGTATCATGGTCAGGGTTTGCTATGTCGGAGACCCTAATGTCCCCTATGATGTACCCTAGAATTTGAGGGGTGCTTCCACACGTCCTCTGGATGTGTTTACCACTGGTAATTACTTCAATTAAGGTGACATTGGGTGACCCTTTTATCATCTCAACAATCAATTTTGACTCATCAAAGATATCAATTGCCTTAATGCCGATGGCTAATACTATTGCAGGCTTTGTAAACCGCTAATGCTTTTATAGTATTATGTCCTGATTCCTAGGCCTCAGACATATTTTATCAGAGTTTCTACTTCCAGGTCCTTCACGAGCCCCCTACCCTGCATACATTAGCATTTATTAACACCTTAACTAACATCTGTGCTTAATAGTAAAATGCTCATTAATTCTAACATAGATCAATACAGTTGTCTCTGATAAAATTAAAACGTGCCATTTATTCTTATTGCCAGTTTTTTTCACCCATGTCACCATGCTCCCCCCCTCCAGCCTGTGGGCAAGAATGGATTGCTGGTACCTTGCCAGGCCCAACAACAAGTAGCTCACAAAGAGCCCAATCAACAATCAGCTCATGAAGAATGAACATGTCAGAAGTGGGATTTGACCCCAGATGGGGAGGATATCAACTTCTCCTCTCCACCATTCGAGCTAGACCCAATTGACACTGTTCTCATTGACAGTTATCTTATTCATTGATCAATTTACCAAGCCTAATACTCTGCAAAATTGAACTGTCTTTTTTAGATTTATTTTGAACATTCTATAATCCATGAAAATAGCTTAGCCCATTTGCTCTGGGTTGTTACAAAGAAAGTTCAAAACGAGGTAATTTGAGGTTCTTGTATTAAGAGTGTCCCAAATGGGAGGATATTTTAAACATTGTATATTTATGTTATGAACTGTTATCCATTAATCAAATGTGTTTTTAGAAAATGTGTGTTTGGAAACTACGGATGCATTACTTGAGAAAGGATAATAGAATGATTACAGAAAGATATTTGTGATTCAGCTGGTGGCTCAGTCGTAGAATGCAAATGTATAACCATCAACTTGGATAGAAATAACAGTGATAATTGTGGAACCCTAAAAACTGAACATATTATATCTTGGAGCTTAGTTAATCAGGCCTAAAATTTTATTCGACCCATTTATGTTAATTTATGATGCAACTTTTGGTCTTTACATTATGTTTTTCTTTTATTTCTAGAGATTTTGAGTGGCCTGCTTCTTCTGGCCCTTCCTGGGCGTTCTGTTTTCCTTGAGAATCATATCTTCTGTTTGAGAAACAGGAATGGATAGAAATAGTGCCGATAATTGTGGAATCTTAAAAACTGGACATATTATATCTTGGAGTTTAGTTAACCACGCTTAATTTTTTTTTATCTCTGATGCAACTTTCGGTCTTTACATTATGTTTTTCTTTTATTTCTAGAGATTTTGAGTGGCTTGCTTCTTCTGGCCCTTACTGGGAGTTCTGTTTTCCTCCTGAATCATATCTTTGTTTGAGAAACAGGAATTTGTGCATTTCTTTGGGTGGCTTCATGCCCCTGCTGTAGTGCACATGGATATAGTTCCTCACACTTTCTCCTGAAGTTTCACTTGGGTATATTGATGTGGACCATCATTAGCAATTCATGTCAATCAACTAGGTTTTAGCAAATTCTTGAACTATTTGAAATTGAATCTTGTTAGTTCTTTGTATTAATAGGATTTTCAATGCTTGGCAGTTCACTTGCATTGCATTTATACTAATCGTCAATAATTATATGGTTGATAGGAGAAAGAGGAGCCACAACAGAAGGAAGAAGTTGTAGCTGGTGAAATTGAACAGCCGACAGAAGAGGTTACTGGTGAAGTAATTGCTATTGAGCAAGAAACAAAAGAAGTGCCTGAAGTGGTTGAAACTCCTGCCGAAACTATTGCTGAGGCAGAAGCTACTACAGAGACAGTAGTTACCGCAGAGGAAGAGACAGCTGTAGAAGATGAAACTGCAGAGGAGCCAAAAGTCAAGGCATGTTCAATGACTTCTAACCTTCCCTTCTGCTCTAGTTGATGTTGAACTTTCAAAATGTTTGAGATTAGTGTATGTTGCATTTCCCCCCGTAAAGTCAATCCTATTTTCTTTTCCATTCAGTGGTAAATGTGAATTTTGTTTGAGTTATTTTTCTTATTCCACTGACTCCACTTTAGATGTAAGTTAGGTCATGTAATGCTGAGAAATTGGTATGCACATCTGGTATGAAATGGATTTTAATGTAAGTTTCTAAAATTTCCTAGAAATAGGGAGCATTATGGAAAAACTATTACAACTAAGAAAATTGCAAGGAAAAATAGGAAAAACAGGTAAGATACATGGAAAGTATTTCATGTTAGCTCTAATTTTAGTCAGTCTTATACAGATGTACGGTGTCTCTTTTTCATTTTTCATGTTCTACATTTTTCTGTTTGTCTTTTTTGTTCTCCTTCGGTGTTTGCAAGTAATCTTGAAAGGGGCCAAAATGTCTCAAGTAGTTTTTCATGCAGTCTGCAGTTTTGGAGATTGAACTCTAACATGGCTGAAGCCATTGTTTCCTCCCTATTATTGAAATAACTATTTGAATTGTTGAGATCAGATTGAGGACATAAAGACTGCACCAGCAGATTTCCGTTTTCCCACAACTAATCAAACTAGGCACTGCTTTACTCGCTATATTGAGTATCACAAGTACGGTGAATGAATTTTCTATGTTTTGTTTTTTTTAGTATTTTTCTTTTGAGCTTTCCATTACTTCTACTTTTCGTAATTGTATATATGCATTCCTTTATATGTAGAAATTAAATAAATATATTGGATGCAGATGCGTAGCTGCAAAAGGTGAAGGAGCAAGTGAATGTGAGAAGTTTGCCAGGCATTATCGTTCACTTTGTCCTGGTGAATGGGTAAGCTGATGATCTGCAGTTATTTTGTTTAGTGCTTTATCTTTGCTTGGGTATTATTATTATTTTTAAACATACAATGAGATCGGTTGGTCTAAAGTTCATGGCACGCAGGGAATCTTTGGAAAAACTCAGAAAGTTGAATTGATTTCACATGTTATAAACAACTACACATTTTTTTCTCCAATATTATGTGGATGACTGCTTCAACTATTTCCCAAATGATGTTTGTCCAAACTCTGACAGGTGTCACATAAGATAAGATAATATTTTTAATGTTTGACAAATGACCACAAATAGGTCAATGGGACTGCTAAGTACATCTGTGAGAATACAAAGTGGGAGCGCTAAAGCAGCTCCTGGAAAATCAGGATATAAGCAAATCTATCCAATGCTGAGAAGAATTGAAAACCTAAGTACTAACAGCATGGGGAAGTGAAACAAAGCTATGGTGAAATAGATGGAAATGCGGTGGAAAACCGAAGGCCAAGAACCATTGGCCCTCAGGGTGGGGGGGGGGGATGTCTTGCTTGGAGGACAGATCAACATCCCCTAATACGCTCACTCCTAACATTCTAGCTGAGGGGAAGAAACTCTTGATAGATGAATGGTCGGAATATCTGGAAGAGCCGGGAGCTAAGGTATGAGATATGCCTTGCTGTCTAGGCGCAGAAGCTTGTGGTCGAGATCTGGATGAAGTACTCTGCCTATTGGTGTGGTGTGAGCTATCCCAGGGGCTGAGGCGACATGACCACAATGGTCGAGTGCTGGTGGCATCCTGGAGTATTACAGATCTGATGTTTGATGTAGTGCTGCTGTCTGTGCCTCTATTGGTGGAAGTGTTGAATTTAATGCAGCTGCAAGGGCCATTCTCCTGGAGGATGGCATAAGACCCTAGCTGTA
>ML789175.1:415625-429359 GCA_009831015.1 Picea engelmannii | reverse complement strand
ACAAACAACGCTGCGGAATTTGGAGCATTGGAGACAGGTCTGGAGATACTACACAGGGAAGGAATGGAAAATGTAATAGTGGAAGGCGACTCCATGCTAGTCATCAACACAGTAAGGAAACTCCAAAACGACACCAAAGTGGGAAAAATACAGAGGCACTGGCGCTTGGCGTACTATCTGCAGAAGATTTAGGAGCATTTGCAGACAGGGATCACAGTGGAGTTGCGCTAGGTCCGCAGGTCAGCAAATGGACTTGCGGATAGAATTGCTAATGAAAGGGTCGACAGGGAAGGATCAGAATTGGATGCCACATGGATTAACATCCCAAGTGGCCAGTTTTGGACAGACTGTACCCAACTAGCGGCAAAGGACTGTGACGACAGTCGAAGTACGGGCGACCACATCGAGGCTAGAGCATAGAATTAAACAAAGGGCAAGTAGGATCTAGGCCGAATCCGTTAGGCCACCTTTTAAACACGAGTTACAATGCAGATCACAGTCACACCACAAGAAGGGGTACGATACCAAGGTCCTGTCAATAGAAGGAAGTACAGGGGCTGGCCGTGGGAGAATGGAAAGGGTAAGCTGCAGCCGAAAAAGGACGAAGACCAAAGGGATAGCCTGAGAGCAGGTATGGGTACACCTCATCTACACCAAGATCCCGAGGGAGGAAATGATTGGAGGACAGCGTGTAAGGCAAAAGATTGGCGCTGGAACGACGACAGAGCTCCCAAGTGCACACTCAGAAACAGAGATAAAGGACCGAAAGATACGCCTTTACGAGAGACAAATGATTACCTGGAGAAGACCACCTCCGGGGAAACTCTATAAAAGAAGAAACATCAGGGATAGCGACAGACCAACTAGCAGCAATTCTAGAGACCAGGAAGGGGAGATTAGTAGCAGAGAAAGAAAGCACAACAAAAGCCACGACTTACAAGAAAAGATGGTAAGAACGAAGAACACCCAGAGTAAGAGGGGACCCTAGGGGGGAGGAACTCCCAATAAGCGCCCGGAAGATCATTAGGATGGATTAGGCGGCCATAGAGGCCAAAGGCACCTTCCTCGAGAAGGCAGATACAAAGGGTAAAGCAGTCATCGACAGATGGGAGCAGGAATTCAACACCAAGTGCCAGGGCAAAGCTTGGGCAAAACTCATCCAAGAAGCAGACGGGTTAAGGGACCCAGGGGCCACACAGCCCAGGAAAACCCTCTACCACAAAACAGTGGAGGAAGCCTGGCATACAAAAATGCTAATATGCAAGTTGAGAGCAGAAAAGAACGAGACCAACAGGGTGGCAAACTGAGGCCGCAAGAAGGAAATCATAGAAATTCTGAGCTGCCTCAGTGACTTGGAGGCCAGCGTAAGAGGCATAGCAGAGAACCAGAGAAACCGAGGCGAAAAAATAGACCGACTGGCTGGTCAATTCCAACTCTACCTTCGCTATGTCCATCACATGGACATTAGTCTAGCAGACCGACACGGAACACCAACCAACATCAGAAGGACGCGCACGGTGGAGTAGAAAAAGGAAAACGAGGTAAGGAAGGAGATGAAAGCTACCCAATCTGCGTGGACTAGCGCAACACCAACTCAAGTTCTTTTGTTTATCAATATAAGAACAACGCATGTTATATGCTCTCGCTTTTATGTATTTTTGATGGTATAGTTCTTTTTTCTTCTTCAAATGAACTTATGGAGACTGGGTCGGTTTCCTCGAGTGGCGGCCCAGCCATCCTTTCACTAATGTAGATAGCGCAGCTTGGGGACCCCTGATTTGGTTTCCTTTTTGGCAGATTAGGGGCCACCCCTCAGCCTTTTTTGTACAATATTTTACTCAGTAATATTGAATCTCAACTCACTTACAAAAAAAGAAAAGTGGATCAAATAATAAATAATGGAGAAAGGCGTAGAGCTCCTAGCCTTCCTCCGCTCCTCTCCTTCACCTTCTTCCATCTCCTAGCCTCGCCTCTTTTTTCTCCCTCCCTCTTTTTTTGAAACTTCCCCACTTACCTCTTTCACATCATTTTTCATTTCTTTTTATCCCATATTTAATTCAATTTATTTAATTTCTTCTCACTTTATTTCTTTCTCCTTTTCACAATCTTTCTTTTTTCACAAACTTTCCCTCCTTAACAACCATTTCAGTTCTCTAATATATTTCTCTTATCCTTCATTCTTTGAGCACTACACCTTTCTCCAATATTTATTATTTGATCCACTTTTCATTCTTAACTAATTCTTTAATTTCACGTACCTAACATTACTATTCCTTAACCTTAACGTTCTTTTCTTTTCTTTATTATTATATTTCTTCATATTAGTATTTTCATTCTTATTTTCATTTTCAAATATCTCCCTAATATTATTATATTTTTCACCTTAAAGTCAACTTTAAATCTTTATTATTCTCACCTTAACGACTATTTCATCTCTCATGTCATTATTTTATTCTCAACGACTATTTTCTTTTTCCCCTTCCCTCAATAGTTATTGTCCCCTTAATCTATAAAGACAAACCGTTGCACACTCTTTTCCACCACAAGAGCTTTTATGTCCCTAATGATGGATGGAGTGTCCACTCCAAACGTTGGATGTTTCGAAACCTATTACACAGTTCAATCCAGAAAAATTCTAACATTATGACTAACTGTGGAAACTTACACACTCAGATGGTTGGAAGATGTTGACATGACATTTTGGAGATGAAAAACTCTAGGAAATGCCATGGAAAGAGTGGTGCATTCCAATAAGTTAGATTTGTTGCTTATTAGAAAGTTTCAAGCTTATTGTCTGGTTAGAGATTGCTGGTTAGAGATTGTTGGGGAGTTTCTTTCTCAATGTAGGTATCTTGTTCATCCGCTGATTGATTGGTTGTTTCTTAGGCAAACCAACTTGGCAACAATGTCATCTTGAATTTATTTGAAAAGTACAAAATCCAAATACCATTCTATATACTTGCGTTTATGCATACCACCACACTATCTTGTGGGGTTGGTTCTAACTTCTACATGAACATGGCTTGGCTTTCAATTTTGCTACTGGCCATTCCTTTAGAGGACATTATAGCAAGAAACCCTGTTGATTGATCTCTCAATGGAATAGATCCCACCATGTGTGCAATATAGTTCGGAGACATCAATATTGTGTCTTACAAGAATGGAGTTCCCTTAGGAGACAATATAACAAGAAGTAGCCCTAATGACAGATCTTTGAATATATTGGATCCCATCATGTGTGCAATATGGTTCAAAGCTGTCAATTTTACGTGTCTTACAAGAATGCCATTGATATATTTTATCTTTCCTTTTATCTTGATTCCTTCCTTGAGATTTCACTTTCTACTTGTAACGTTACTCTTGTACACTCCTTTTGTTTGGCATGATTGGTCATGTTTATCATTGTTCGTACCCATTGGAGGTCAATTGGGTCAGTGAAAGCAGGGTGCAGTTATAACCTTTACTAGTGTTTGATTCCTCAAAAAAGTGGTCAGCAACCCATGCGAGTGTGGTCTAGCAGTAAGTAACAAGGTTATTGGGCTTGAATTAATTTGGAAACCTGGTTTCAAAATCACCCAAGTGGGTGTGGATGAGATCAGGTGCAAGTCCTATGGATATGCCCCTCATAGCCCAACAACTTAGCCAAAGAAATTCTAGAAGACATATTTCTCAAAAAAAGTGGTTGGTACACTCTCGCAAGGGCACCATATAAAGGTGGTTGGGCCATCATGATGGTTAAGTCAGATCAAGTGGTTCCATGCCTCACAAGTGTAAAAATGTCCCCCACCTCTTGATAATGTTAAAATTTCATCTCTTGACACAAATATGCACTCAAAGTTTAAACCAAGTTACCAGACTAGAATTGGGGAAAACTCGGTGAGGCAGACGAGCCAAGTACAAAAATATAAAGAAATACACATACAAAAATATTAAGAAATAGAAAAGTGCAAAATCTTAGATTGGGAAAAAATCAGTGAGTAGAGTTCAACTTACGATTAATTGCGAGTCAAACTTGGTCAACCTTGAGTTTGACTTGGGCCTAGCTGGAAAAACTCTTTTCTAGCCGATCCAAGTCAGACTCATGATTCAACGAGTTTAACTCACAATTGTTGTGACACTACTTTAAGCCATACAACAAAATATGAAAACTTCATAAGCACCTTTCAAAACATCAGATCTGCATAAACTAAAACACTATGTGGAAGATTTAAAAGTGTATACATTGCATAGATAATAGATCAAACCAACAATAAACATATGATAGATTTGTTGGCTCGGGGTTTCAGACCCAGGGTTCGAAAGGCTTCACCAACAAATACCCATTCGCGTCGGCATATTCAATATTCAAGGACTGAATAAGGTCTCACTCGAGACGTGCATGAGAATCACATAGATCAAATGGTTGTGCAGAACATGTTGGAATATCACAAACATGAGACACTTGACTACAAGCTGCACCTTAGGTCCTATTCATTCATAACATCATTCTATTCATTTATGACAACCGTATACTAGTCACGCACAATTTAACATATCTAACAAGCATTCATTCTGAACATAACTCATGATAGAAGATCAATTGGGCTGGTGACTTTCATTCCTTAATCATAGCTAATCATTCATAAACATGGAGGGCCATAGCCTACGTTGAGACTCATTAAGATTAAACAAGAGACCTGAAACTTAGATCTCGATTTACTTTCTCTTTCATATTCTACTTAGAGCTTTACAATTACAATCAATATCTTAACCAACAATAACAATGAACATGAAGTTAACCAAAAACCTAACCCTTACATATTCGCATGCATTCCTTATATCCCTAGAGGAGCATGGCAATCATAACAAATTTGCCAGCTCACTAACAACCTCGACTATGACCAGTCGGTCTGTTACAAAAACGATCACAATCATTATAGAAGATCTTCGAGGATTTGATATGCATGCAAACTTTATGCAAGTTCATATGTGCAATACGAAACTAGTTAACGCGCGTAGTAGAAATCTGGTTGGCGCAGGCATTGAATCTTGGTGTGCAGTGTGGTACAAAACTCCTGGCGTGCATAGTCTTACCAAAATCGTAGGGTGCCAATAGGTCCTCAACACTATTAGTTGGCTCATGCTCAAGCCAATGAACTTCGTTATGGTGTGACGTTGGTGATAGATGGCATCGTCTTCATGAGCTCTGCAATGAAATCATGGAATTGGGTGTCGATCTCATTAAAAATATCCACTAGTTCCTTCATTTTGTTGCAAATTTGGTTGACCTCTGCCAGTGTGGTCGACAACCCAACTGTAGGCTTGATCTGTGCACCCAGTTCTATCATTGGGGCTGCCCTTTTGTGCTCATCTACGAGCTTATAGCGATGTTGTTGGGCCTTCTCTTGTGCGTCTAACACAATGGTTGTCAACTTTTGTTGGTCAGTGGGGTCAGTGGCAATCTCTCTATTAAGGCATAAATCTTTGTCCTGGTCTCCTTTCGCTCTACAGGTGGAAGGGAGGGCAGCGCCTGTTGCTTCTTGTTGATTAGTGCCTCGTTTGCGTGGATACAATCTTCAATTGTGCTGATTTTGTGGGCATTTTGGAGGTGAGTCCAGAGTTGGAAGTTGTACACAACAACCTGTGAGAATCCATCCAGTCGCGCTTGTCCTTAGTGTAGCATCTTTTTTACGACAACAATTTTCTCCTGCAACTCCCCTTGCTCTAACTAGGGGGTGCACTTCATCTTTTCCTAAAGCTCCGTGTTCTGTGCTTGAATGTGTTGTGCCACTTCCTTTACCTTATTGAGTTTGCTTTTCGCCGGGAGGTTCGAAGTTTCTGTCATCGTGTTGGGGACTTGTGCATAGACTTACTTGTGCATAGACTGTATCCATTGAGCTGATCAATAATGTGAGCCCAACTACCTTCGCTTCACGGTGTTCTTTGACTTCCTTGTGTGCCGCTATTTCCTGGGCATGCTTTTGTTTGATCTCTTGGTGTGTAGCTATCTCCTGCTCGTGCTTCTGTTGCAACTCTGTATAAGACTGGTTGAGTGCGTGCTACTTGTCTTCCAACTCATTCATTATCTCTTACCATATATATTTGTAGGTCATGTGAAGGCACCTTTGCCAAATCTAGCTCAACATACGACAATGGTTGAGGCTTTGAGCTAGTGGATGGTTTGAAGGGTGTCAAGGATAATGGGCTTAGCCACAATACTCTCTGATGGGTGCTGCTGCGTGGTGCTTTAGCGCTCCCTGTGACCAATTGTTCTTGGGACATGGGGTCGGTTGTTGGAGCAAGCTAGAGCACATGATAGAGCTTACCTAACTCCTGTGTTGAGTCCCTATGCAACAACTGCTGCTCATCCAAATTAGATTGGAGCGTGCTGTTGCGTGGTGCTTTAGCACCAATAGTGCTACCCGTGACCAATTGTTCTTGGGACGTGGGGTCGATTGTTGGAGCAAGCTGGAGCACGCGACAGAGCTTACCTAACTTCTGTGTTGAGTCCCTATGCAACAATTGCTGCACATCCAAATTAGATTGGAGCACCTTAACGATGCTCTAAAGTGGACTTGATGAAGGCTCTTGCTCCTGCTTTGGAGTGTTGGTGTCTAATTCCTATTCGTCCATTTGGTGGGTCAATGTCCTGCGCTTGGCGGACTTAACTGCCGTCTAGAGGGGAATTTCTTTGTGACGAGCACATGGCCGGTTGAAAGTGTCTGACTAGGTGTGTGCCTTATTGGACTAGACCTGGAGGTTGCGCTTTGTGCCATTCATGATTGTTTCCCCTCCCTTGGCGGAGTGCTCCCCATGTCTGTTTATGCCCATTTCCTATGGACGGTTGCTTTCTTTTCAACCTCTTTGGCTTGCTCTGGCTGTTTCCGCTCTTGCCTCTTCTTGGTCCATGTTTCCAAGAGCTCTACTTTTGCAACTGGTATGGGCCGAAGTTCCTTTGGCCACTTCACAATGGCTTGTTGTATATCCTCCTCAGTAATGCAAAAGGGGAGGATCTTGACAAGGGCCTGTAGATCTACGTGTTGATGTTTGTAGCATCAGACAGGTACTTCCGCACTTATCTAAGTGTCTAGATGTGTGGAAGTCGTCCAAAGTCTTCTACCTTAGTAATTTACTTTAATTAAAGGAATTATTAAAGTAAAGTGCTTTTATATTTTAAGTGCGTTTAATTTAATGAAATGCTAAAGTTATTAGCATTAGTGGATTAAATGAATCTTAGCCATTGATCTCAAGTGAGGTGAGATCTATTCTCAATCGTTAATCACTTTGGAGATCTAGGGTTTTGATTTGGTCAACAACTCAAGATTATAAAAGCAAGGCTAGGTGGAAGGGAAAGACACACAGTAGCAACACAAGAGAGAGTGTTGGGAGTCATAGACTCATAGTGAAAGTAAGAAAAGGACTTTTTGCTCAAGTCCAAAGGAGAAGAGAAGCTAGTGGGTAGCAACAAACAGATCTGAGAAGGAGGATAGATCTGGATAGATATGAGCAACAAGAGCCGTAGGAACAATTCGTATTGCAGATCGGGAAACGTCGTACTCGTGGAGTAGTCAGCCAGGGCACGTACATACACACCGAACAAGTGATTCAGGGCATGTACATACGTGCTAGTCAGGAGTTTAGGGTGCATACATGTGCGCAGGACAGAAGCTTAGGATGCATATTTACGCGATGTGCAGAAAGCATAGTCGCATACATACACCCTGTACAGGCAGTCGGGGGTGCGTATAGTTCGTACAAGACGTCACTACAAGGCTGTACAACAGAGGCAGGGTTGTTGGGTTGCAGGAGTTTACTGTACTTTTCTGTTTCTTTTCTCAGTGGGTAGATTTCCCAGTTTGGGAGCCCCTTGCAAGCTTGGAAATTATTTGAATGAAGAGCTGATTTTGAAGGGGAAAATTTGTTGTATATTTGTGCTGATTGTGAAATTTGGTTTCTTGTTTGCTTTCGCTCTTTTATTTATCCCTAGCTAGTATATTTTATTCTGTGTGCTGTAATTTACTTTTCAGCAAGGAAGAACACAAGGTAATAATTTATCTAGGTGCTAAGAATGGAAAATAACACTACAAGGGGGGTCATTTACACGTTATGGAAATCAACTTCAAATTGAAGATGGTCCTCATACCTATCAATGAGGTTGCACAATTGCTTGGATCATTTCCTCATACCATTGCTGGAAAGATGTTTTAGTTTAGCACTAGATGTTCCTGTCTGAGTTGTGTTGTAGTTCTATGAATTTTGATGCAGGGAAGGATGGCGCCACTTTTGTGCGTCRTACTTGCGGCCTGATGGCAACTTCCACACTATCATTGCCAGCAGGGGAAAYGCCCAACTATAATGAAACTCCTTGCTGTGGTCTTGCACATCTAGGTAGTTCTTGATGAATTCGTTCAACATATAAAGAGCCTATCCCATCTTGATACCTTGGACGAATCGTTGTGCGGTTAGGATGACCCCCAATGGGCACTCATCCTTTCGGCACTTGCACATTAGTTTGCAAGCAAGTATCTGTGTGGCAAACCAGACTTGGCCATCATTGATTACTGAGATGYTCGCACCTCTCGTACGTCTGTGTGTTCCATACTTCATGTATATTACTTTTTGCTTGGCATCTCGTGCTGTCAACACAAGCATAGGGTCCTCCCCCATTTCGGGAAGGCCTRTAATGAGGCATATTGTGTCGACGTCGATTGGGTAGGCGTGGTTCATCCAAAGGAATCCTCCATGCAATCGGTTGAATAAGAACTTGGTACATGCGTTGATGTTCGGGCTACACCCAAAATGTGAAACATCAAACAATGTCAGTATTTTAGATTTGAAGATGGGCTTGGCCCATGGCTTGGTGACCACCTTCGTTTTCCATCGGCCCCTGTAATAACCTCTGCGTAAGCGTCGAAGCGCAGTCCAGGGAACTGCAACCTCATCTTGTAGGTTGTAATTTGCATATTTGAGGCTGGGAACCATGTACATCAGAGGTCCTCTGATGGTTACCTCGTGAGTCGTTAGGGATTTCGACGTCATGCATCTATGCCTCCTTTACCACTTTCGTCTTGGTTCATTCATCGGGCTTGTTTGAGGAGGCCATTGTTTTGGTAGACTCTTGGCTTGATTGACTTGTTGTATTGCCACACCCTGCATTGATGCTCTGCTCTGTTTCACCATACCAACTGTGAAATGGAAGGGTTGCGCACTCTGAATACCTGGCGCAGACCCGCTCAATGCTCACTGCACTCGACTCTGCTTGCTCTTAACTCGACTCTCTGCTCTGCACTTAATTCTCTGTGCTTTATGAAATAGCCGTGTAGTAGGGTGGTGGGAATGTTAAATACCTATGCGGGCACTCCTGCCATCACCTTCACTTGCCTAGCTATCCCTGCCGAATGGGCTCGTCGTTAATGTTGATTGGGGATCTGTTGTCTTTCCATGATCGTCAACGCACCTTTTGATAAGTGTTGCCTTAACTGTTCTCATTCCCCATGTTATCGTGACTTGTCCTAGCTCTAATTGCCTACCTCTCCGCCGCCTTATCCACCTATGTTTCTTGTTGTCTAGTTGTCTTATCCAATTGTCTTGTCCTTTTATCATTTACTTTGGCATTTAACTCCTAAAGTTCTTTGAATTTTCTAAATATGCATAACTACAAACCCGTCCTATCTCGCAGATTACCTAGATCTATCCTATCCTACTAATCATTGCGTAGTTATACCTGCCTTTACTCCTACCCACCTAACTCATACTCTACACTAACTATGAAACTTCATTAATACAGTGCGCATCTGACCTCTGCGGGCCTAAATATGCCTTCAGTCGACTTCCATTGATCAATCCTTTGAGCGGTTGACTAGTGAGCATTGCTAACTTCGTTGCGCCAGCCTCACTGACGTACACCAGCCTGAAGGGTCCTAACCAACGCATGCACAACTTACCCGGGTGTTTCAAAAACATGCTGTCATACAGTAATACTAAAGATCTTGGTTGTAAAATCTTTGGATGGATGTTGCGATCACGCTAGGCCTTCTGTCTATGTTTCTTGACCATTTGGCTATTTCCTGCAATTAATCGTTCTTCTTCCAGCTCCACTAATTCATCCAACCACATTTGCAATGATTGGCCGTCCGACATTTGTGTCACAACTGCAATTCTAAGACTCGGTACTACAAATTTCAATGGCATCACTGCTTCTTTTCCGTAGACCAACCTCAATGGAGTATGCTTAGTCAATCATTTGCAGGTTGTCTTGTATGCCCATAATACTACTTCTTCCAGCTCCACTAATTCATCCAACCACATTTGCAATGATTGGCCGTCCGACATTTGTGTCACAACTGCAATTCTAAGACTCGGTACTACAAATTTCAATGGCATCACTGCTTCTTTTCCGTAGACCAACCTCAATGGAGTATGCTTAGTCAATCATTTGCAGGTTGTCCTGTATGCCCATAATACTACAGGAGTCCATTGATTCCATTTGTTGCATTGTACATTACAAACCTTGGTAAGCGCATGCTTTAATATCTTGTTTAATGCTTCGACATTTCCATTGGCTTGTGGGTGACAGTGTGATTTTTTGATGATGGATCATGAACTCTTGGGTTAGCGTGCTAACGTTGTCCTTCACAAAGTGTGTGCCCTGATCGCTTATTAATATCTTTGGGCATCCAAATTTGGTGATAATTTTCTCAAAAATAAATCGCGTGGTCATTTCCATAGTACAATCCTTTACTGGAACAACCTCTTCCCAACGGGTCAAGTATTCCATCGCGGTGATATTATATCGTGCACTGGATCTGCATGTCAAGGGATTGATCGACCCTACAAAGTCAATTGCCCACTTCTAGAATGGCTCTAGTGCAGTGACGAGAAAGAGTGGCAGTTCATCCTGCCTTGATGGCTTCCCAATCCTCTGGTAAACGTTATAGCACTTGCAATACTCATTTGCTTCTTCAAATAGTGATGGCCACCATTGTCTCGTACACAACACTTTTTGTGCGGTAGCCTTCCCGACGTTATGTCCACTAGCAATACCTTCATGCGCCCCGTAGAGCACCATGTCGCGCTCGTGTTCCAACATGTATCTTCTCAGAATCCCATTTGTGTTGAGTTTGTATAATTGTCTTGGTAGTTGGCGCTTTGGGTTACCAGTTGCATATGTTGTGTCGGTGTATGCGCTTCTGGCGCTTGGCTTGTTGTGAGGTATACAACAATTTCTGCAAGTTGATCTGGCATTGCTTCAACTCTTAAGAGTTGTGCGTTGGGTAGCTCATCATTCAGACTGCCTCCAACTTCCTTTGAATCTATCCTTGAGAGATGATCATGCCCCACATTGTGTTTTCCAGGTTTCACAACCACTTCAAAATCAAGCACTGCGCCAAGTACAATGGAAGACACATCCACATGCACGTGGAAGATCTTGGTCCAATCTAGAAATATCGGGGTCGACGCAGTCGCTAATCTTTCCTTCAGTGTGTCCAATGCCTCCTGGCATTCTTGTGTCTACACATACTTGGTCTCTGGACTGTTGATGCAATATAAAGTTCTTCATCCTCAACAGAATTCGCCTTTGTGGAGGGACCTCCAACGTAAACTTGAACCTCAAGCAAAACGGACTACTCACTTTCTTCCAGTCCCTTGTTTGCCTTCTCGTCTCTTCCTAGATGTACTAGCTTTTGGGTACCATATCCATGGTTTGGGCAAACCTATGGACCCATTGTGCGCTAGGAACGTGCGTGGCTATTCAATGATGCTCATAGAAACAAATATGTTCTTGAGGATCCTCGATACCCTTGTATTGGCTCATTAATTCAAAGTCAGTCGTGGGATGGAACTGTACTTTGATGCACTCCACCACCTACGTCCACCACACTGATCTCCATTTGTTCTAAAAAAACCTCCATCGGGCCTGTTCCATCAAACCTTGTTAAGTCACGCAGCTGATTCAGGCGCATCTTCTGGTTGACATTTCATATAGCTTATTTTTCCATCTGGCCATTGCATCCTTCGAATCCGTGTCATATGAGTGGATACTCCTCCAACTCAGTTCACCATCGACTGTCGGATTCACATAGCCTTCCTTGCGCCCTGTGATGTTAAATATGTTCTCAATGATCGAGCTCTATGCATCCTCATTTACTGGCTTATTGTATCTATCACCCTGGTCCGGATCCAGTGGACCAATGACTTGCATAGTGTTTGTCTTAAAGGACATCCGCCTTTGCTTCAAATTCAGTACGACATTGTTATCAAATGCCCAATCAATGCCAAGCAAAGCTGGGTAGGGATCTGAGTCATCCATAATCTCAATTACTTCAAATTTTGCTTTAGTTCTTACCACATCAATGTTAACTTAGAATTTCTCCAGTCTATCAATTTGATAAATTTTGTACAGATTTTCCAGCTTGAGTTGAATGGGGGACCACAACAGCGTTGGTTTACCCATCGACTCCCATGATTTTTCTGACAAGATGTTCACATCAGACCCTAGGTCCAACATAACACCTTCCATTTCATAGCTTCCTAGCTCGGCTGTCATCTTGAATTCTTTGCTCGGGCGCTTTTGTCTGCTAATATGGTGCACGTCCCTTTCTGGTAGCGGGGCAGAAATAACAACTTCATTCTTCCCTTTCTCTATGCATTTCGTCAACATGTGGGTCAATTTCTTGGTTACGATGGGATCATGCAATACCTTAAGTCAACAATGCAATAATTCACATACTTGATTCTTTGAGTTAGTGTCTGGGTAAGTATTATGCCGTGCTTCTTCCACGTTGTGCGTCGCCACTCTTTGTGCACATGTATCTTGTCCATGTGTCGCAACTCTTCGTGTACAGACATCTCATCCATGCATTGCAACTCTTTTGCACGCAGGTATCTCGTCCATCGCCTTTTGCAAATTGCTTTTGCTGTGTGACGTCAAACTTAGGAAGTGCCTGTGCTGCTTTTTTGATTTTTCCTTCTAACTGCTATCCTGAGCATTCTCCTTTCTGTACGTCGACTTTCGTGCGGATACCTCCTCGGGTTACTACTCGTACATCAACTTCTTATTTCATCTTTTGTTCTTTGCGCGACTCAATAGTCACCATGTTGCAGCGCCGCTTCTTTTCTTTCCATTTCGCCAATAATCTTCCGTGACATGCTCTGCGCTGTGGCAATATGCACACAATGCACATGGTTTGGTACAAAACCGCGACAAGTGTCCTATCTCAACATAGTTAAAACGGGTAGGTGGTCTTCCTCCTCCCCCACCATATCCTCTTCCTCTTCTATATTCTCCTCTCTGGCTTCCTTGGAAGCTTCCTCTGTCAAAGCCTCCTCGGTCTCCACCCTTATCTCCTCTTGGACCCGGTAAGCATTTGAAGTATGCTCCTTCATCAACTATAACGATTGACATTTATTCACACGATGGCCCATGGATTTGCAAAACTCTTAAAATGGAGTGTGCATAGTCTTTTGATACTTTTGTAGTGTTGGACAACGAGGAGGTACATGATCCCATTGTCTACAAATTTCACACCACCTGGTTTGTGGCCCTGCTAGAAACAGATTCAATGCGCCAGTCGTTGTGTAACTTCCCAGCGCAGGACAATCATTCCTATGGTGACTTGTGCGTGGTACAGTGTATACTTGACATTCTTGCACACCACCTTAACCTTTGCCATATCTTGTAGTTGCATGGTGAGGTTTGTGAGTTGAGATTGTACCTGTGCCAACCCTGTCGACATCTCGCCACTTCCTGGCGTA
>ML789175.1:357837-397038 GCA_009831015.1 Picea engelmannii | reverse complement strand
ATCAATATTCTCAACTAACATTGGAGCATCCGTTATATTCAAACATCAACTAACATCGAAGCATCTTTTGTATTCAAACTTCTCAATAAAGCAAGGTGCACATTCTCGACCATGAAAAACAATTTACAGATGATACCATTACACTGCAATAATCTTTCACATTGTGTGCATATGGCTTTTTAATATCTAAAAGTTATTACAAAATGTCCCTGATAAAATTTACAAGAAAGCATGAACAAACAACAATTCATCTTCCCAAACACAAAAAAACATTATCATTATGAACACCCATTCCGTTCTTTATTTAATATACTCAATATACAAGATACACTTATAAGTGAATCATTTGCAAACTAGCTATATCAAAATCACTTATAAATGAATGCTAGGTTGAAAGGTAACAAAAAGTTTAAAAGTTTATATCTAAGCATTTATTCCTGAAAAGGTATTCACAGAAAAGATAATATGGGATGTCTGAAAGGTGCCCCACTTTACTTTGGAATCTTTCCATAATTATCATGCACAAATATCCTCATTGAACTTACTTTTCCATCCCGCTTTTCTGTATATATATAATTATACTTTTTTTTATACAGACTATTGCTGAGTTTTCCATCCAACACTGCATAAATGTCATTAATAAAACGTATATGTTTTCCTCCACAAACTTAAAAGATTTTCACTACTTAGATGCCCTACAGTTTATTTATTGATAGACTTTTGGGTATGGTTTCTCATAGGTCACCAAATTTTCAGATAACATAGGCTCCGTGGGAAAGAGGGTGCCCTTTGCATTAGCTAAACCTAGAACCTCTACTGCATGACCAATTGTAAATCTGCAGTAATGGAGTCAACATCACTAAAAACCAGCATACAAATTAATAACGAGGATGCTCTTTATCATTTGAGTCTGCAATAGAACAAAATTGTAAACTGCCAAGCCAAGAATCTAACTGGAACTCCCTCTCAAAATTAGTAAAGGATGACCTTGAATTTCTTTTCGAAGACTTTTAAGTTCTTCACGAGTGAATAATGGCATAAACTTGCTTGCATCTCTTGTACTTGAACTCAGCTCTTGTTTCTTGTACTTGAACTCAGAGCTTGTTTCCAGTGGATGTAGTCTAAATGTTCTACATTTTTGGTAATTTATGGTTATATCTTTTGGTTAATTTTCCCTGAAATCTAGCCAGAAATTGTTGGAATTGCGGATTTCAGTTGTTAAATCTGTGTAATCTGAGTGTTTCAGTAGTTTTTTAGGACGCTGAATCCATTTATGCATTTACAAATACAATTTAAACAACGAAAACTGTGATTTCACCCAAAATTGTATCACTGGATTGAAGTGATAGGTGATGGTTGCCAAAAATCATAAAAAAACATAAAACACCTATAGACTACGCCATTTCAGTGGTGTGCACTGAATGCTGAGTGATGACATTGAAGGGATTTATTTTGCTCATCATGTTGGTTTTGTATACTTTGTCTTTCTTTAACCTCGGTGCAATCCATTCTCATGTCGATCCTTCTTCAAAATCTTTAGAGCACTGGTTTACCTCTGTAAAGTTGTGACAGCTTTGGGAACGATCAATTGATTCTGAAAGAACAACCTAGGGATACTTTTTAAAGATGTTTCAAGATACTAGTCCTAAAGTTGTGACATCTTTGGGAATGATCCACCGATTCACAAAGAACAACATAAGGGTACTTTCTATTAGATATTTCAAGGCACTAGTCTTTAGTCTTTTGCAGTTTGTTGTTCGATTTCAGTGAGGGGTGAAATTCATACTCTAATAGAACATAGGGGAACTAGTTTTCTGATTTACTCAGATCAAATATAATGCGAAGTGAAGAGAATACTAAATAACGTTCAAATCAAATTCTAATTCAGTAGTTGCAGCGTAGCTAGTACACTTGTGTAGCGCATATGCAAGAGTGAAACTCACCACTTACGGTTGACACAAGGCTTTGATTCCAATTACTGGGAAATTATGTCAAAAAACAGGTAACCTATGATATTTTTTAACCAGGAGAATCGATAAACCCCGCATACTGTCATCGACGAGAATCGATGACCTAAGGTCTAGTCGAAGGGACTAAAGTACATATTTTCTGTCATCATGCGATGATGCCTACTTCGTGCCTTATGTAAACCCCGCATACTGTCATCGAGGAGAATCGATGACCTAAGGTCTAGTCGAAGGGACTAAAGTACATATTATCTGTCATCATGCGATGATGCCTACTTCGTGCCTTATCTAATTGATTATGTCATAAACTTCATCGTTAAGGTAGACACACTCTTTTTAGGAGTAAGTTAATTTAGGAGTAAGTTATTTTTTTTTTTTTGGGTAAAAAAAAAAGCTTGAATCCGGTTAGATTTTCAGAGGTAGTCTGAGTTTTACATGGATCAAAGTTCCATGCATTTCAGAATTTTATTTTAGGGGTTTTGTCCCATTTTAAACCAATCCAGATGTTCAGAAAATCGATCAAACTTCTAAATTGACCAAAAATTTAAAATCCCATCGTCGAAAAACCTACCAAAAAAATAACTCAGAAAGAAAAATTACTCCCTAATTAGCCCACTCCTCCTTCACCTTCACAGGGTGAATCTTCATAGTACAGTATTGGGTCCAACTGAGCATCATTAAAGTCTATTTTGCCACGGTTATTGTTGACGATGGTCCAGTACTGGCTATGACTGATTGTGCTACTAGCTCTGCTGATCTCGACCACTGTCCTTCCTGGACACTAACTTTGCGTGGAGATGTGGGAAAGAATTTGTCCCACGTGGTTCTCTGATCCACTTTTCTACCATTATTTGTTCTCCCAACTAACTTTGATTGTGCTACTAGCTCTGCTGATCTCGACCACTGTCCTTCCTGTGCACTAACTTTGCTTTGAGATGTCGGAAAGAATTTGTCCCACGTGGTTCTCTGGATCCACTTTGCTACCATCATTTCTTCTCCCGACACACTTTATCAATCTGAAATGGGAAGTGATGTATCCAATAGACTAGTGAGGATCTTAGAAGTAGATTTAACAGATATTCCAATTATGATTGTACTGGTACATCCTGCATCTAGTAGTGTAGTTTAAACGTTCTACTTTTTGGAAGTTTTTTGGTAATTTTTTTTATTTGATTTTGTCCGAAATCTAGTGAGGAATGGTTGGATCTGCAGATTTGGTTTGAATGACTAAGTTTGTATAATTTAAATGACTTGGGGTTTTTCAGTACGCTGAATCCATTTATGCATTCAGAAATGCAATTTAAACAACATAAAATATCAATTTGTCCAAATTTACATCGCCCGATTCTGAAAAAAAACCCAAAAAGTTTTAGCCAACCCCTATCCGCTATTATGCTCTTTTTACATTTTCACTTCCCATGGTTCATGTACATTGTAATAGCAGTGCAGACTTTACATATCTATCAAACAAAGAGCCTTTTGCTTCGTATGAACTTGTTGGAAAAGCATTCAGAATGTCATGACAAATTTTTGTCTTGTCTTCAACAATGAGATCTATCATTGGATGATTTTAGATATTTCCATACTTCTTTAACTTAATCCCAATTTAGAGGCTTTTTGGCTCCTTTTGTTGATCAAAGCATTTTAGCAGGACCTAGCTTTCTAGTCATGGCATTTGCAAGAGAGTTATGTGGTATTAATCCATCGTACAGAAAAACGAAACACATTAAACCACATATGCTATGTTAACAATCGAACTTGAGCTATTAGCTATAGGTCTCCGGCTTTTGTTTTGAGGAATCCTGCAAAATTCTCGTTGTCAATTCATACAGTAAAACCGTGGGGTACCAGATGTAGCAAAATATTTTTTAAACCTCGTTTCATTTCAAGGACCTCGTTTTCTCCAATGTGATATCTTTTTTCAGACTCAAAAAATTCTTCGGATTTGGCACTACAGTGTTCTTCATGATCATTTATCTTTTCAAGAAGAAGCTTTTACGACAAGAAACTTTCATAAGTATTAGTCTTCAATATAAATTGTCTTTTACACATTGGCAACCCAAGTGGTGGAAGTAGATCAAATTCAATTTTATGTCGTCTAACTGCTACAGTGGCTACTTTTGACCATCCTCCTTCACGAATATGTTTGAGAGTAACCTTTTGTGAGGCCTTAATGACATGTTCACTAATATACTCGACACAACCCAAAAAGCCTTTGATTGAGTGCTTGAGTGAGTGAGATGGTATAAATTTGGCAAACAACTCATTTACCAAAATATTGTTCGGTCAAAATGACACTTCCATTGGTAAAGAAGTGGATGATATAGAACATTGTTGTCACTGAACCAACACACTAGTCTCTAAAACTAACTATGATGAAAATCTATGAAAATATCGAGAACCAATCCTTCTTAGGGAGCCACAACAATCCCTGAAACTCCAAGTAGAATGGAGAAGGGTTTGATTATGAGTGCTTCCCACAATGAGCATGACCCATATTACCACTCATGTGTTGTTAAGTGGAGACGGTGGAAAATTGAAAGTTCACCACCTACCACTATTCACATGAAATAACACCTCCATCTACAAATAAGTGGATGACATTGTACATTATAGTCATTGAAACAACATGTGGGACTCAACAATCAAATGAGATGAAGCTCCCACAAAACATTGAGAGGCAAGCCCTCCCAAGGAGCCACAACAATCCTTGGAACTCTAAGTGGAGTGGAAAAATGATTGATTACGAGTGTTTCCCATGATAATCATAGCCAACATTACCACTCATGTATTATTGAGTAGAGAAGGTAGTGAATTAAAAACTAATCACCCTACAAATGACCCATAGCTGATTTTTGGGTAGACCCATCGAACAACTCATTCACCACACCACTATTCACATGAAATGACTCTTCCATCTGTAAAAAAGTGGATTATACTATACATTATAGTCATTAAGCTATCGCACTAGACTCGACAACTGACTATGATGAAAATATGTGAAAACATCCAGAGGCAAGCCCTCTTAAGAGCCACAACAATCCCTGAAACTCTAAGTAGAGTGGAGAAGAGTTTGTTTTTTAGTGCCTCCTGCAATGAGCATGACCAACCCTACAAATCATGTTACCGAGTGAGATGTTAGCAAATTGAAAGTTGATAAGCCTACAAATGACCCACAATTTGTTTTAGGTAAACCCAACAAATAGCTCATTACCACACCACTATTTGCATGAAAAGACACTTTCATTGACAAAAAAGTGGGGGATATGATATATTATAGCCATTGAACCACCACATTGGACTTGGAAAGCGGCTGCAATAAAAATCCTAGAAATCATTAGGATGGAAGCCCCCTTAGGGAGCCACAACAATCCCCAAAACTCCAAGTAGAGAGGAGAAGGGTTTATTTTTGAATACCTCCCATGAYGAGCTTGGCGAAACTTACAACTCATGTAATATCGAGTGAGAAAGTAATAAATTGAAATCCAACCACCCTATAAATGACCGATAACCAATTTTTAGGTATACTTATAAAACACCTCACTTACCACACTACTGTTCACATGAAATGATACTTTCATCGATAAATAAGTGGACGATACAATMCCTTATAGACCTTGAGCCAACACACCAGACTAAAAATCCGATTGCAATGATTATTTACGAAAACATCCAAAAGCAAGCCCTCTTACAGAGCCACGACAATCCATAAACTCCAAGTAGAGGGGAGAAGGGTTTGTTTATGAGTGCATCCCAGGAAAAGCTTGGCCAACCTTACAACTCATGTGTTTCCAAGTGAATGGGTATCAAAATGAAAGACACCCACACTACAAGTGACCCACATCCTTATGAACCCTAATGTATTACTTCTTGAAGGGGTTCCATTCTTTTGCATTGTATCGTGTTCCATAGTTGAGCAAAACATATGAGAGGTATCTTGTGATCATAATAGAGAAGGAGGATTCTGTAGCAACTGTTCAGGCCATAGTGCCAAAAGGTAACTCCATAGTGAGTTCCCATTCCTTTGTATGTGCATTTTATAACTGAAGCAAAGAGAGCTAAGCATAGGCCTTGCCTTCTAGTTGGGGTTTCCCCCGTATTCGGTTTCCCAGGTCAAATATTGTGTTCATTTGTGTGGATGGTGTGTATTTGTTCATGTTCTTTCATTTTTATATTTCAGTTATTTCTTAAATTCAAACCATAAGCTAGAGATAATAAATCTGGAACTTAAGAAAATAAACTGCATAAATCTAAGATTTTAGAATATTATAAGATCTGTTGTGACAAACTGTTCTAGTGGAATATCCACAGAAGTTTATAGATCAACAGTTGAGTGGATCACAACCATCCATAGGAGCCATATCCTCCTTGTGGGCTCATAGTCCTAGCTTGGGGGTGGCCTTCTATTGAGAGAACTGGAACATCAGAGCATTGGTTGGGAGGAACGTCCTTTGTACACAACTAGTTGGTGACATTATCTCATAATATAACTGTAATGGTCACCGTTAATTTATTGTTTTAATGCTATGTGTAGATGCTGTGTTTTACTTTGTATTTTGGTATTTGAATGTTGCTATGCATGCTATAATAGTTACATGCACAAATTTGAAATTAATGTTAGTTGCATGAGTATGTATGTCATGTTGCACGATTTCATTGTTAGAGTGGTATCGGAGTTGAAATTGTAATAATGTGATCGAATGAGGGAGCTGGGCATGTCACAGTATTGGTGGGGATGATGAGTGATTAGTAGAGCCATTACCTTGAGAAGGGTGGCTAAAACCAAATTCTTTTGACTATCGTTGTTAATAATCAAGTAAACCACATAATTTTTAGTTTTTTGGTTGAGTAAAGATCATTCCATAGGATGATTGAGTTGAAGGATGATTCATAAGTATTAGATGAAAATATGGTTCAATGGGATTCTCCACATTGATCATGTTGTAGTGAGGTGCAATGGCTTGATTGGATGAGAGAATAAAGTCGTAGCAAAGCATGTGTGGTGAAGTGCACAACAATCCATTGTATTGTGAGAGCTTGTTTTGTGAAAATGTTAAGTCCCTAGAAAAATCCCCATGATAAACATAAAGCCCCATGTAAATCCCTAGATATTGAGTTGATGTATTTCTATTGTTATATTAAGATTGTCGACTAGGCCTTTTAATTGTAATTGGACCCTTGATCTCCTATATATATACTAAGGAGACCTAGATTAAGATAATCTCATCTTGTCTTGTGCATTGCATATATTGTGAAAGGAGGTTTCCCCATCAAAGTGGATTATTCATCGCCTATTTTTTGGATCTTGGTTCATAACATTTGGTATCAAAGTTCACGATCCTAGGGTTTCATTCCTTCCATTGAGACATATTTGTATTTTTGTTATGACTTTTTTCTTTTTCTTTTTCTAGGATGATTAAAAAAACTAAATTTTGATTCTATTGTGGAGACATTGAGGTACTTGTGTAAAAAGTTTAGGTACTTGTTAATTATACTTTTGGAGATATATCCCGTGGAAGTTAGGGTTTGTGACTAGTCTCGAAGTCAATTTCAAACACGCCATATTGGAATTTTCGATATAAATTTTCTTTGAAAATGTTACAGATTGTGAATTTATCATAAGACTGAGAAGACGTAGTGAAGTACATCTTGTCAAAAGTTTAGGTTCTGGTTTGTTATACTTTATGAGATATAGCTTGTGGAAGTGAGGGTTTGTGATAAGTCCTGAAATCAGTTTCAAACGAGTCATATTATAATTTTCGCTATAACTTTTTTTGGGAAAGGTTTCAGACCGTGAATTTTTTTGTAAATATTTCAAGTTTTTAATCGTTTTATTTTCTGAGATACAAGTGTTATCACCAAAAAATTGCTCACCTAGCCCAAATTGCTAGGTTTACTAAAATACACCATCTATAATATAGGTATCCCATGTTTACACCCACTTTCATATCATTTTTCACTAAAGTAACTTAGGAAACCACTTTTTCTAATGTTATTTCTAGTTAATTAAAGTTATAAAACAATTTTATGATTTTTTCCTCTTTAATTTATCCAAAAAAAGGAAAAATTAAAAAGTAATGGTTAAAATTGATTTGGTTAAATAATCATATTTAATTATTTTGACCCTATCAAAGATAACCACCATTTTTCCTATAAATTCAAGAGCCCCCCTCCATTTTCCATATCATACATCCATTGAAAGTAAAGAAGTGCTCCCGAAATTCCCTTAGAAATTTTGGCTACATTTCACCATCACTTTCAACTTGCAAAGAGGAGAACTATAGTCTACAACCACACACTCATGAAAGAAGCACCCTCCCATGGAGAGGCCACCAGAGGATTCAAGTCTTCAAAGGTTTTCTCCATAGGTGTTATTGTACTATTCTTTCCATTAGGTATAGAGTTTATTCACATTCTTTAGATCTGTCTATTTCATTTTGCTGTCACGTTCTTTATTTTATTTCTTTCATGATAGATTAGGGTTTAAATGGATGTGGATCTAGCTTTAAAGTAGATTTTATATGCTTTATATCCATTTTTATTTGTGATCTAGCACAACCTCTAGATTTTCGGGTTTTCTCACCCTTGCTACATATTTACATCGACATAATGGCGACTCCACTGGGGATCTGAGCCAGTCTCATGATCCTTGGTTGTGGGTCTGTGATAAATGGTTGATTCTTCCATTTTCTTTTATCTTGTTTCCATGAGTTTTTCAAGGGTTTATAACATTCTGTGACTTTTTGTTTGTGTTTACAATTTACAGGAGCCAAAAACCACTTAGGAAACCCTCAGAGTCGAGGTTATAGGTTCAAACTTCAAACCCTGGGACCAATGCACTTTTTCTGGGAAACAACTGCATTGGCCAACACACTATCTAGGCCGGTATCTGCCACTCACCAACACACTTTCTAGGCCAGTATCTTCCACTGACCAACACACTTTCTTTGCCCTTTTTTCCACTGGTCATCACACTTTTTGGCCTAGTTTTTGCCATTAATCAATGCATTATTCCAGGTATTTTTCTACAATGGTCATTTTTCAAAGTTTTTCTGTTTCCAATGCTTTATTAGGTTGTTGTAGGTGCTCTTTAGGGATTGTTAATGCCATTGGTTTTCCCAGTTCATTGCTTGGCTTAAAAACCCCACAAGACCCAAGGGATTGAGGACTAGACCCCCCAAGGGTTTTAGTAATTTTTCCTCAAGAGGTTTTTTGAGGCTTTGGCTCCCTGTTTTCCTCTACAAATAGGTTGTAGCTTTTCCTTGCAATTTTTGTTCATACTTGTAGGTTATTCCTTTTATTTGCATACCATTTTAGTGTATTTAAAAAGACAAAAATAACATATAAAGTAGGGCATTCATACTAGGTTGCATTGCATTTATTTTATTGCTGTTTTCTATAGCCATTGGCTATCATAAGTTCGTTATTATAGAACCTTAGCTCATATTTTCATTCCAAACCCTTGATGAAAAGAAAAATGCCATTCAAGACCCTGATGTTTGCTTACCAATAGGGTTTTTCATTGTGAATTTAGCTGCATTGTTTGAAGGAAATGTTGCTACCTTAGATTCTTGAGTTTGCATGCAACATTTTTTAGTTTTTCAAAATAAATCAACACTTAGTACTTTTATTAGTTTTTTCTCATAAGTAGGAGTTTATTTCAAGCACTTTCTTTTCAAAATTCTTCATTTTTGGAAATTATTTTTACTTCAACAATTTACTTTCAACATTTAGCGAGTTTCAAAACTACATCAGCACACCAACCAAACTTAGAGTTTCCTTTAGGACACCATAACTCTTCACAAGAGATAGTCTTGTAGGATGAAATTCTTTCGACTTGAGTTCCCCATTAGGCACACTCTCGTCTCCATTCGATGAAATATGGTCCCTCACCTTGACATGTCCACATGTTCTAGCTCATATTTGTCAGAACCTCTCTCCCCTCATTGAGAGGTATTGGTGCACCCAATTCCAACCTTTCACCCCCTTCACCAGGACCATCCTCCCCTAGTTCCCCCATGGCTGGAACTACTCAAACATTGTTGCCTTTCATAGATGGATTGAGCCTCCCATACCTGAACCAGTTAATTAATGATCCCATCCATCATGACCCTACCTAGCCTCCCATGCCTACCAAACTACCATTTGATATCCCCAAATTTGAGGGTAACTTAGGAGAAGATCTGTCCAACTACATTATGTCTTTCCACCTTTGGTGTTCCTCCAACTTCATAACGAAGGACTCATTTAGATTGAGACTTTTCCAGAGAACCTTGATGGATGCTACTGCCAAGTGGTACATTGATCAACCTAGAAACATACACTGAACCTTTGAGTCTATTTCCAAGGTGTTTCTTACCTACTTTTAGTTACCTATTTTCCACGATGTAGGAATAGAAATCCTTATCTCCTTTCTCCAAACCACTTCCACTCATAGATTCTTGGACCATATCCATGAGTGACATAGAATACATAGCCTTTGTAAGGATAATATTGATGATGTCTTCCTGAATATTGGATTTCGAAATCCCTTCTCCCTCCCATCGCCAAGGCTGTCACTATGAGAATGCCTAATAATGAGGAATAAGCTCCAAAAGGACTAACACTGCGATTTGATTTATGCCCATTCTAAATACCTTTATGCTATCTTTCCTAATGCCCCTTGCTCTTGATCATGTGACTCAAATACTCGAGATCCATCCCATGAAACTGATGGCTTAATCAGATATATCTCCCAGTCTTATCCACCACTACCCCCCAAAACCTAGTGAATATAATGATCCTTATGGTGGGGCCCCCATTCCCTATGGATACCAAAATCCATCTCATGATCCTTCACGTGCTTCATCTCAAATGAGCACTATCACCTCTTACCATGCACCTCATGTCCACCCCCATTATCATGGTTAGGGTACCCCTTGTGGTATTGCCATGAACCCTTAATACCCTTTTCCTGGTCCACCACCATCTACCTTTTATCCTCTAGATGTTTTACCCCAACCCCATCTTGGTCTGCTTACACCTCCTCTTCTAGGACAAGTGAATACACAACATAATGCTCCCAATCCCCCTAATCAAAATAAAAATACAAATAAGGGGAAAGGGAAGAAAAACAACCAGAACCAAGGAACCCAAGGAAGTCATAATCCCTCCCCCAATTCCAATGTCAAGGGCCACCAACCTAACCCAAACCAAAGACAAGGTGCCAACTTCACACCCAAGCTCCACACCATTAAACCTTGTTCTTGCTGTGGTGTCTATGGGAATTACTGTTAAATTTAGAGATTTTATTAATTTCTTTTCAATTTACTAGAGCATAACAACATAAGTAGGATCACTGAAAGAAACACAATCACAAGGTACACAACATTTTATCCTAGGAAATCCTCATGGGGGACAAAACCCAACAAAAAATTTCTCAATAATATATTTCCAATACAATTCCAAGAATAAAGACCAAAACCACCAAGAAAACGCTAGGATTGAGCATTCGCCTCTCTCTCCTTCTTCTTGCAACTACAACTACCTTCAAAAGATGTGCACTATAAGTGTGTGTGAGTGAGTGAACAAATGAGGGGCCCTCCTCACTTATAAATACTAGTTGAGGAGGCGCTAGGGTTATGTCTCTTCATCAAGTAGGGCCGACTTCTCTCAATAATCGTTAAAACCACTTATAAAATCCCAAGGGCCGACTTTACAAACACCACCATATAACCATGGTTTGACCAATCCAAAAAAGGGGATTTGGTCTTATACAAGACCCGACATGATCAATCCACAAAAGGGGATTTGATCTATAAGATAATAACTCAATTATAATTATAATATTTTTCGAAGTTACAATATTTCAACACTCTCCCTTGACGAGAAGGATATTCTACTGACATAACCCAATACAACATCATCAAGAGAGAGAGAGAGGGCAACAACATCATCAACATCTGGAACACTGATTGGCATATCTACAAATCATCGAATTTTTTTCTCATCATCGATAAAATCATCATTCACAACATGGAGCTGGAGTAACATCATCATCATCATCTGCATCAACATCAATTAGAATAACACTAAGGCAACAATATCACCAACACCATCATAAAAAACATGAGGTTAATACAACAACATCATCAACAACAACACGAGGCTGATACAACATCATCAACAACAACACGAGGCTGATAAAACATCATCAATAACAACATGAGGCTGAAACAACAACATCATCATCACGAGGCTGAGATAACAACATCATCATATGGCAACAGAATGAGGCAGGTGCAACAACAACATTTTGTGGTACTCTGATAGACCGTCCTTACCGGACCTTCGAGATCTGCCCAGGAATCATAAGATTCCCTAGGATATAAAATACTAATGGAGCTACCACCTGGTACTTTGAAAGACCATCCTTACCAGACGTTCGTGATCTGCCTAGGAATCAAGAGATTCCATAGGATATAAAATCCTAATGAAGCTACCACTACTGACCACAACTAGCATATACATGCACATGTGCTCTGACAGACCATCCTTACTGGACCTTCGAGATCTGTCCAGGGATGATCAACCCCCTAGGATATAAAATCTTAACAAAGCTACCCGTTGTTGGTCAGGATACCATAGTATCATCAACATCACTCCCCCTTTCGAGGGAGGTCCTTTCAGACTATACCAAGCTTGTCTCAGAAGTATTCGAACTTCACACGAGACAGCGGCTTGGTCAACACATCTACAACTTGCTCATCTATGCCAACATATTGGATATTTATAGCTCCCCTCTGCACCATATCACGAATGTAGTGATACTGGATCTCTATGTGCTTCAACTTATCGTGGAACAATGGGTTCTCCATCATCTTTATGCAACTCTGATTATCACATAGAATCACAATGGCTTCCATCTCCAGATCGAATAGATCTGTCAACAACTTTCCAAGCCATATGGATTCACAACTGGGGAACATGCAACAATGTATTTCGCTTCTGCCGTGCTGAGAGAAATACTGGATTGCTTTATGCTCTGCCATGAAGTCATGGATGACCCTAGACTGAAATAACATCCTGAAGTGCTCTTTCTATTAGAAACACTTCGAGCCCAATCTGAATCAGTATAACCATACGTTCTGAAGTCATGATCTCCAGTATAACAAAGACCATAATCCAACGTACCCTTAAGGTATCTCATCACATGCTTTGCAACTACAAGGTGAACACTCCTAGGCTCTACCAGATACTGAATCAAGGTGTTCACAACAAAGCATATATCTAGCCTGGTATTCATTAGACACATCAATGAACCAATAATTTGTCTATATAGTGTAGCATCAACCAATTCTGACGAAGTATCAACCAAGAGCTTCAACTTTGTTTCCATGGGTGTGTTCATGGATTTACATTCCAACATGTCAAATCTCTTCAGTATTTCAAATGCATACTTCCCTTGGTTAAGGAAGATATTCTCTGGGCTCTGCCAAACTTCAAGACCTAATAAATAATGCATCAGGCCTAGGTATTTCATCTCAAACTCTTCAACGAGATTCTTCTTACAATCTGTGATGAGATTTTCTTCTCTTGTTAATCATAAGTCATCCAGATACAGTAGCAATATAACTAGCTCATCATTCATAACATTGAAGTAAAGGTTAGAATCAACTTTACTCTTGGTAAATCCCAAGCTTGTCATGAAACTATCAATTCTGCTATACCAAGGTCTGGGAGCTTGCTTCAATCCGTACAGAGATTTCTTCAATCTACAGACATGAGTCTTTCTATCTTCAAATTCAAACTCTTGTGGTTGTTCTATATACACTTCTTCTTCAATAACACCATTTAAGAAGACTGTTTTCACATCCATCTGGTGTAACTTCCACTTCATCTTGGTTGCAAGAGCTATGATGGTTCTGATAGAAGTGTATCTGGCTACATGAGCAAACGCCTCTTCATAATCAATGCCTTCCTTTTTAGAAAATCCACGAGCTACAAATCTTTCTTTATGTTTTTCAATACTTCCATCTGCAACATGTTTTATCTTGTGTATCCATTTGGAAGATACCACATCTTTGTTCTTTGGTTTGGGAACTATTTCCCATACATCATTCTTTATAATGGACTGGTATTCTTCCATCATGGTGTCCCCCCATTCTTTTTTCTGAATGGATTCTTCAAATCAAGTAGGTTCATTTTCTATGAAATCACACATCAAGGCCATATAATTGGAGAATGGCTTAGGTTTCTTGCTTTGTCTCATGGTTCTTTCTGGGAAACCATACTTCTCTCCATCTTGAATACGTTCCCTTGCCCAAGCTAGCTTTCTCTTGTGAGAGATCGTCATATGGGGAGGTTCTTGAGATTCTATCATACCATGATCTTCTGGAATCTCATCATTAGGGGTAACCGTAACTTCCTTCGCAGGTTCTGCAACTTTGGGAGCTATAGGTTCTTCTTCATATACTTTTTCAAGCTGGCATTTCCTTGATCTTTTGAGTGCTGCATCTTCATCAAAGGTTACATCTCTGCTGATCTCAATATGATGGTAACCTGGTATGTAAATTCTGAAGGCCTTAGAGACCTCACAATATCCAACAAATATTCCCTTCTTTCCCGAAGGATCCAACTTAGTTCTTCTTTCTTTCGGAATGTGTACAAACACTGGACAACCAAATATTTTTAGATGGCTTACTTCTGGTTTCTTTCCGATGAACATTTATTCAAGGTTTTTGAATCCAAGTGCACCATGGGACAATATGTTTTGGACATAAACTGTTGTTCTTGCTGCTTCAACCCATAAGTGCATTGGAAGATCTTGATCGTGGATCATAGTCTTCACTTCTTCCATTATTGTTCTATTCTTTCTTTCTGCTACACCATTTTGCTAAGGATTATAGGGAGTGGTGAGCTCCCTCTTAATCCTGGCATCTCTGTAAAATCTTCCAATTTCATTTGAGGTGTATTCTCCTCCATTATCTGACCTGCATATCTTGATTTTTCTTTCGGAGAGATTTTCTACCAAGGCTTTGAATTCCTTGAACTTTCCGAGTACTTCATCTTTTGATTTCAATAAATAAACCCAAGTCTTGCGAGAATAATCATCAATAAATCACACATAGTATACATACCCATTTAGAGAGGTTAATGGCATTGGACCACATACATTTAGAGTAGATGAGCTCCAAGATTCCTTCTGCTTTACTGTCGCTCTTTGGGAAAGGATTCTTTATGTTCTTTCCTTGTGCACATCCCTTGCACACACCTTCATGATCAACCTTGAATTCTAGTAGACCTGTAACTACCTTGATTACATATGGTAAGGATTTGTAGTTGATGTGAGCTAGTATTCTATGCCAAAGTTCACAAGGACTCTCAATGGAGTGAGTCAAGGCTGCATCTGAGTGGCCTTTTAACTTATACAAGCCACCTTCTTCTGTTCCAATCAAAATTTCATCTTCTATGGATTTTCCTTTGGACCACACAAGAACTTCACCATCTATGAATGCAACCCCAAAACCTTTCTTATCTAGAGATGAGATAGAAATTAAGTTCTTTGTCAAACCTGGTATATAAATTACGTCCTTCATTCTCATCGGAGTACTTGAATCAAGTTTGTAGGTGGATTCTCCCATTCCTTTGATATGACACTAATAATCATCTTCGAGTGAAACTTTCTCGGGAAAGTCCTTTTCTGTAAGACTAGAGAGAATGTCTCTCTGACCTATCATATTCTTAGAGGCACCACTTTCTATGAGCCAAGTATTCTCTCCAGGTGTCACAGATCCTGAGAGGGCGGAAAATAAAACATAATCTTCAATCTCTTCTTTAGTTAATTTCGTGGGTGGTCATCATCTTCAACTGCATGGGCACAATGTCTTTTGTTATTTCTCTTCTTGTATTCTTCCCTTCTGGCAAAAAATTCTTATCTATGTGTCCCATCTTATCACAATGATAACATTGATAAGAGGAGAATTCTTTTTCTTTTCTTTGACCCTTCTGATATTTCTGGAATCTCCTTGGAGGGTGAGATTCTTTACGGAAGTGGGCAAATCTATTTGGTGAGTGAGATTCCCTATGGAGGTGGGTCTCCTTTTGGAAACAAGACCTTTTCTTTCCTCCTTTAGCATGAGAACCTAGAGCTTGTTCTTCATCCCTTAATAATACTGCTTCTCGGTTGGTTACTCTTGCTTCTTCTTGAACACATTCTTCCCAAACACTGTCAAATTGGAATTTTTCTTTTCTTGCACAAATGGTTTGATGAAGGCATCCCAAGGTATTGTGAGATCATTAAGAGTTGTCATGATGAGTTCATCTTCATCCAATTTGTCTCCAATTTCTTCTAGCTATTCTTTGAAATGAGTAACCCTAGAGAAATAGTCTTGAACCGTTTCTCCTTTCTGCATCTTTGTATTCTTGAGTTGGGTTCTCAAGTTCATCTTCCGGTTGATGTTCTTTCCTTCATACATTCTGGTTAGGGCATCAAACATATATTTTGGAGTATTCTTGGAATATACTTGAGGGATCAAGTGATATTTAATGGAGTGTGCAATGATCCTTTTTGCCCTAACCATATCCTTCTTGTACTTTGCTTTGGCTGCATCTTCTTCGAGTTATGGTACATTTTATTTTATGAATTTTGCAAGTTCATTCTCTTCAAGAATGAGTCCAATTATGTACTTCTAGGCACATAAGTTTTCCACACCTTCTAACTTGTCAACAAGCTTGGTGCTTGCAGACATCTTGACCTGGAGCTGGGAAAATGACCAAAAAATGAAAGTGCTCATAAAATGAATCTGAACTTACCAGGAGCTATGCTGGATTGAGGTGAGTAGGCTGGAGTTGCTTGTTTTAAAAAATTCCAAGTTTAACCCCTTGAAACTTGACCTGTGCAAATCTGGACTGATACTTCTAGTACTGGTTTTGGTTTCGTGGTTTTCTAGTACCAGTCAAAACTAGGGTTTGACTTTCTAGAGGCTCTGGCCATTGAAAAGGTGTGCTCAAGATGACAAATGATGCGTTAGGGTAGGACACACTTCCCTAGATGGTTTTTAGTCAGAAATTCCTTTCCAATAAAAAGTCCTAGTTTTCTTGTATGACAACAATGACATTTTTGGATACCCAGTGAAAGGTGCTCTATTCAGTCAAGCTCTAATACCATGTTAAATTTAGAGTTGTTATTAAGTTCTTTTCAATTTACTAGAGCATAAAAACATAAGTAGGATCACTGAAAGAAACACAATCACAAGGTACACAACATTTTATCCTCGGAAACCCTCATGGGGGAGAAAACCCAACAAAAACTTCCTCAATAATAGATTTACAATACAATAGAAAGACTAAAGACCAAAACCACTAAGAAAAGACTAGGACTCATCATGTGCCTCTCTCTTCTTCTTCTTGCAATTGCAACTACCTTCAAAATATGCGCACTAGAAGTGTGTGTGAGTGAGTGAAAAAATGAGGCCCCCTCCTCACTTATAAATACTAGTTGAGGAGGCACTAGGGTTATGTCTCTTCATCAAGTAGGGCCGAATTCTCTCAATAATGGTTAAAACCACTTTATTAAACTCCATGGGCCAACTTTACAAACACCACCATATAACCATGGTTTGACCAATCCACAAAAGGGGATTTGGTATTATACAAGAACCTACAATTACAAAGAAATGTCATCATTACAAAGAAACGTGCTGAACTAAAAACTGTCAAGAGGAGCCAATTGGAATAGGTGGGTGGCCACCAATATCCACCCGGATTAGAGCCCGTTGGACTGCCATAATATTTTATTTGTGCTTCACACCAGGAAGTTGAGCGTCTGATGTAAAGATGACAATGGTTGAGGCAATAGCTCAAGTCTATCTTAATGCATAAAGGTTCAATTGGGCATAACACTTGGTCAACATGGTTAGAACCAACTACAAGGAAGCTCAAGATACAAGAAAGGCCATCAAATTTCCTACATTACTAATATGGATAGCAATGGAGCAATATGGGCATGTCGGAGAAGGAGTCAGGCTACATGAGCGGATAGAAAAAATATCAAAAGCACAAAACCCCCTAGAAGGATTTAAAGAGCTAGTCAACAGAATGATCAAAATCAATACAGACTACCAACAACAAGTAGTGGCTCTGAAAAAAGAAAAAGAAGAAGTCGAATAACAACACGACTTAGATACCAAGGAAATCCAAACATCTTAGAAGCAGATGGACACAACCTTAGAAACCAAAAAAAGTAATCCTAAAGGTTTCAAGCAGAACATAGATAAACTAACTAAACAAGTGAGCACACTAAATTCCATGGTAAGTGAATGACAGACTCATTTTGAAGATGCATTTAGTAAATGTTGGATACAAAAGGCTTCAATCGACAATATAAAAAGGGAAATAAACTTGGCTACTGATAATAAAATAAAAGAATCCCTCACCAAATAGCTGGTAAGAGAAAAAGTAATGGAGCAACAACTATCACAACAAGAGCATGAATGATAGAAGGAGGGAAGCAGAGTGCAGTTGGAAACTAACCAAGCAGCTAGTCGCCTCAGCTAGCTCATATGTAAAATGCAGGGCACATAACAACAATTTGACCAAGAATCAGGTACATTTCAGACATCAAGTATAACAGAGAAAGTCGACTTGATTTCCCAGTCGAAATTTCTAAATATGGAAGCACAACAAGTGATCGACACATGGTGTGACTTCATTCAAAAAACAAAGCAGTCAACCCCTAGTATTATTCAGACCGCCTTCAAAGTCAACACATAAAGAGAAAAGAACAAGGAAGTCGACAAATCTAGCAGGGGAAATCAAGTCACAGCAGAACAATCAGAAATAGTACTTTAAGTTGGTTGACCATATAAATATTTTGTCTCCTCTTCTTACATGTTTCTCTTTCTCTCTTCATCTTCTACTTCTTCATATTGTAATTTTGAATCAAAGTATGAAAAATTATTTTGTATAACCCCCACTTTCTCGGGACAAGTAAGGAATTGAGGTGGGGGGAGATGTTGTAGTGGCTAGTCGACTTTGTCGACTAGACCCGAAGGTCGACTAAGAACTAGTTGGTCGACCGACGTAGTCAGAAGTAGAGGTCAGTCAGAGTATCTATTAACCGATTGACCTAGGAATTTAAGTAGTTACAACTGCCCGAAAGAGGTATAAATAGACAAACACATGAAGGCTCAAATAGCTTCATATGAGAGGTTATATGTAATTGTGATGCATTGTTCTATCATATAATAAAACGAATTCTCTTTGGACTCTTATTACTTGTGTATGTCTTTATCTATGTCTATGTGTATGCATGTATCTCTATGATGTCTATGTAAGGATATACCAGTAACTCTCCCTACTTTTCCCTAGATTATAACAACCATCATAAAAGCATTTCAAATTAAAATTAGATGATTTTTTTGGGGTGTGTCCCTAGTGACAAGGGCTATAAGAATTCCAATGAGGGTCATTGGCTATTTTTTCTTAAATTTTATGAAAAACGTGATTTTTTTTTTTGAAGATCCGGGTCTTTCTCAGTAACTGAGGCTCAGATAAAGGTGAATTTTTATAGATATCCCAAAAATTAGGCACGAAGATACCCATTTGGGATCCTGGAAAAATTCAAAAGGGTTTAGTGTGGGGATATTGATAGAGTGCAAAATCCACCAATCCCGAGTGCGTTTTAGGGATTTTTGCAAACTTTAGAGGATAAAAAGGTTCCCCAAATCACCAATCCAGAAAATTTTATTTAGTCGACATTTGTCCTACACATCAATTTAGGCAACTTTGTCTTGATGATTTTTTCCCTAGTTTTGCTTTGTTTGGGTGATAACTAATTTTGGCTAAAAATTCTAAGTCTAGAGAAAGTACAAAAGCACAAAGTTGTCAATTCCATATTTATACATAATTCAGATGGAGCATCAGATCCCGAATATGAAAGTTTCTGTGTATTCCCAATTATAAATGATATTTGTGCTGCATATAAATTTGTTTTTGATTCCTAACCGATTTTTTGTTACATAGGGAAAAATATGACTCCTTAGCATAATTTCATCAACAAGGACATAACACAAATGAGTAGAAATTGCAAACTTCACAAGGATGTAACTTCTATCTTAGAACTCAAAATGAGGCATGACTATAGTAATTGGAAATATGATTCATAGGATAATGTATATAAACAATCATAATTAGATTCCAATGCACCCATAGCTCTCATAAATTCAACTAAAGAATGACCTGTAATCTAATTAATGGAATATTTTACAATATGGATGATTCTAACAATAATTGTTACATGCACATTTCTTGTAGAATTATAGGTATAAGAAAGAATGTTTGGTTCCTATATGAGGATTATAGACATGGAGGATGCCTAGGGATCTTACAACCATAAGATGAGGTTAGAAGGCTATATGTCAGTATGGGAAATGTAGAGACTAAGTCCAATGGAAGAATAAGAAGGGTGGAGCCTGTGGAGCTGGATGAAACTATGAAAAGTTTGCAGAGAAGAGTGTAGAGGCATAGGGAAGACAATGAAAGGATTATGAGGGCTCAGGGGGAGCTTCCAAAAAGTTTGAATATGTTGCAGAGACAAGTCAATAGGGATTCTGGCACAAAACATGCGACTAATGCTAGGCAAGTGGAAACATCCAGATCTCATGATAGGAGGGATGGCCATATGGAATATAGGGAATAAAGGAGTGTGAAAAAAAACAATCATTCACTAGGAAAATAGAATAGAAGAACACATGCTTGTTCAGGTTCCAGAGAGGAGCCTAAGTGTGTCCCTCGTCAGAAAGCAGAGGAGAAGGTCCGAGTTAGATATTTTGCAAAGAGATCTCAGGAAGCTCAAGACACCAAATTTTGATGGAGAACATAGAAAGGGAGAAGAGGCTGAAGCTTGGTTGCTAGGAATGAAGAAATATTTCTAGTTGCATGATTACTCATCAAATGTAGAATCCAAAATTGTAGGCTACCACCTTCAAGGAAAACCAACCATGTGGTGGGATCAACTCTAGAAGGTTAAGAACATGGATGAGAAGGGGATATCATGTAGCAAGTTTAAGAGATATTTCGAGCAACACTACTTGTCATATAATTATTATGATAAGAATATGAAAGAGTTATTTGAACTCAAGCTTGGGAGCATGACAATGGAGGAGTATGAGAGAAGGTTCTTTGAATTATAGAGGTTTGTTGGCTTCATAAAGGATGAGAAGGTTAAAATTCAAATATTTATGAGTGGGCTACCTTCTTTCTATAGTGATAAGATACATTATGATGAACCTAGGACATTGGAAGAGACCATAAGGAAACCAAAGTACCTTTATGCGAAGAATAGAGGGGGACCATATTTCCAAAAGGATTAGGATGACAATAAGAAAGGAAAGATGGAGAAAAGAAATAAAGGTTTTAAGTCACCATTTTACAGAAAAAAACTCTCAGACATATCGATAAGGAAAACTAACATAGAGTGAGCCCAAGATGACAGATTCATTTGGAAAAAGGACAAGGAAACAACCCATAAAATTTTGGGGATGTGATGGAGACCACTTGTATAGGGATTTCCCTCACAAAGGAGAAAATATTAGGACTGTTCACAATATTCAAGAGCCTGATATAATTTAGGACATGGGCATAAGAATGCCAAGGATTTATGCAACCTTGGAGAAAAATGAAGCAACGTACCAATATCCCATGATTGAAGTAGAAGGTAAGATTGATAACAACCCATAGCCATTTTAATTGATTTTGTAGCTATCCATAGTTATATAAATCCTAATCTTGTTGAAAGATTTCATTTACAAAGAAGCAAACATGAGAAATCCTGGTTGGTTAAGCTAGCCACGAGAGATAAGATAAGGATTATTGAGCTGGTTAAGGATTGTCCAATGGACATGAATGGAATCAGTACAAAGGTAGTTTTGAACATCATATATTTGGGTTCATATGACTGTTTCATTGGTATGGATTGGTTGGAAAAGCACCATGATATCCTATACTACTAAAACAAAGCATTCAAATGTCTTGATGAGGAAGGGTAGCCAGGAAAATTTCAAGGGATTCCAAGGCCTACATCTATTATACAAATTTTAGCCATGCAATTGAAGAAGAGTTTCAGGAAAGGATGCTAGATTTATGTAACCCATATGGAAGAGGTAGCCAACGATACAATGCCAAGTGTTGAAGACCATCCAGTCTTGAAATATTTTGAGGATGTATTTGGGGAGATACGAGGGTTTCCACCAAAGAGAGACATTAATTTCTACATTGATTTGGTTCCAAAAGCTGCCCCAATGTCCAATACCCCTTATAGGATGGGGACACCAATGCAAATGGAGCTTGAAGAAATTTTGAAGAAGGGATATATACACCCAAGTGTATCACCTTGGGGTTCCCCAAGGCTATTTTTGAAAAAGAAGGATGGAAACTTAAGGTTGTGCATCATTTTTCAGACAACTGAATAAGGTCACCATAAAAAACAAATACCCCTTGCTAAGGATTGATGATCTATTTGATCAACTCAAAGGTTCAAGAATATTTTCCAAAATTTATCTAAGGTTAGTGATCCATATTATGTGAAGAACAAAATGAAGGCAGAGATATAACAAGGAAACACACAAAGATATTGCAAGAAACAAAAAGATATAGTAATACTCAATTTCTATTAAATACTGAAATATGCAAAGATCGTAAAAGAAAATATAGAGTGAAATGAACTGGCTAGAATGGTGGTAGCTTATCTATGAGAAGAGATGTGGTGGCTACGTGCATTCGCAAGAATATGTTTACAATGTGGCTCCAAAGGAATTTTTAACATAAAGCATAAATGAGAAAACCTTAAACATTCAAAACCCCAACCCTGAAAGATGAAATTCCAAAAGGTTTGTGGGCCCCGATGGGGGTAGTTGATATGTGAACTTCCCCAAGGCGTAACTTTTGAATACAGTCTTTGTTTGGGGCACTCAGTACCTCGTCAAAAAGGTCTAGCTAAGGAGTACACATTATGAATGGCACAATAAAGCCCTATAAAATTTATTGGGTGCTACCACATAAAAAATAAAATCATTTAGGGCCTCAAAATGGTTCCGAAAAACTGTAAAACAACTGCCAAAATGGAAACTGTATGTTGAACCAGTGGAATAGGTGGGTGGCCACCAATGTCCACATAGATAAGCCCTCTCACCTTACGAAGCAATGGTATTCATTGCATTGAGTGCCCCCATCAAATGGGGAAAATTTTTCTGAACTTGATTCTTGGTAAGCCACTTGCCTTGGTGTAGTAACTTCCCTGCTTTGACAACTTGATAGAGTTGGATATTCTGTTGGTGGGTTCCCTTAACCTATGTGTTCATGATATGATCAATGGTTTCTTTTTCCATGTAGTCAGGGTTGAGCTCTGTAGGTGTCATTTTCTATGCAACCTCTGATGTGTCTAATAGTGGAGGAAAATRTGGCTGAAGGAGGTCCACATTGAATACTGGGTGTAGGCCAAGGAAGGGGGGAACACTTAGCTCAAAATCATTGTCACCCATGACCTTGGTGATGGTGTAAGGTCTATAGCGAAGTGGTCGCAAATTTCRATTTTTTCCTGTCAAGTGCTCTTTTTGCAAATGTAGCCAAACCTTGTCTTCCACTTGAAACTTGAGGGGAACTTGATGCTGGTCATGGTGCTKCTTCTACTTAGCATTTGATTTCTGCAAAATATCATGGAATTGTTTGTGGATGTGCTRGATCTGTTCAATGAATTTGGTGGATTTTTCGACCTTAGATTGAGTATGGGAAGATTCTTCTTGTGTGGATGCAAGGGGAAGTGATACATCAATGGGGCCYAATGGTTGAAAACCCAGGACCACCTAAAAAGGGCTATCGCTGGTCGAGTGATGGAGTGCTCTATTGTARCTGTGTTGGATTTAAGGAAGGATCTCATCCCATGTGCATGGATGCTTGGAGTTGTACAGGTGAAATAGGTGCATGATCATCCTATTGATGACCTCTGTCTCCCCATCAGTCTGAGGGTGGAAGGAAGTGGATTTGGTGAGATTGGTGTCCAACAACGACTAGATGCTCAACTAGAAGGTGCTAAATAATCTACTATCCTGATATTATATGATGGTCTGTGGTAGTCCAAAGTGTACCCATACACGCTCACATAAGAGCTTGGTGGTGGCCTCGACTGTGATACTCTTCTTATAGGTGGTCATAATGGCCATCTTAGAGAATCGATCAACAACCATGAATACACAATCATTGCCATTCTTGGTGGAGGGGAGACCTAACATGTATCCCATCGAGATGGATTCCCAGGGTCTATCAAGACTAGGCAGAGGAGTGTATAGTCCTTGTTTTTTAATGGTTGGCTTGGAAATGGAGAAGGGAGTGTAGGATTTGATATAATAATTGACATTTTGTCGAAGATTTTACCAATAGAAATATTTCTATAATACTGCCACTGCTTTCTCCATGCCAAAGTTTCCTACCACCTGATTTTAATGGGATTCCAAAATTATCTTCACACACTCGCTTGAAGGAACACATAGATGACCCAGATGACATAGTAGTCCATCCTAAATATGAAATTCAACAACAACCATGCCTGTTCCCAACATCTAGTAGGCCGTAGAGAAGTCATGATCACTGTCATAGAGTTGGGACCACCTGAAGGTCTCATGCCCACAAGAGTTGAGCACCGTGGTTAGTGATGCAATTGGATGTTGACTAAGGAAGTCAATGAAACGATTGGTGCTCCATTTCTTATAATTAATGTTGAGGTGAAACTGCTGCAAGTATGTGGAACACTTTTGATTGTAGTCATTCTACAATTTTCCTTTTGTCTGCATGAACTGCATAGGCTTGGGATCCGTATGGATGACTGTCTCCTTCCCTATAATGCAATGCTTTCATTGGCAACAAGATTGTACAATGTAATACATTTATTTTTCATAGGTGGGGTACTTATAGATGAAATATAAGAGTGTCTCACTATGATATTCCACTGGATGACCGTGCTGAGTGAGAATGACACCAACAACATAATCAGAAGCATCAGTCTCAATATCAAATGGTTGTTGCAGATCAGGTACTGTGAAGACCGGGGATGCGCATAAGTGATGTTTTAGATCATCAAAAGCTTACTGCTGTGATATTCCCCACACAAATTTGGATTTGAAACCACCCTTGGTCACTTGTATGAGAGCCCATGCAATATGGGAGAACCCCAATACGAATCTGCAATAGAATTTGGAAAGGCCTAAGAAGCTCCAAATATTGGTTAGTGTTGTTAGGTCTGGCCATTCACGAATGAATCTTGGATGGATCGACATGCACACCATTCTCATATAAAATGTATCCAAGGTGTTGGACCTTGTTCATGATGAATGAGCATTTCTCTAATTTAGCACATAACTTGTGTCGCTACAGAGTGTGGAGGACCTGCTGAATGTGTTGCAAGTGTTCTACCCAACTCTTATTTAAGAAAAGGATATCATCCAAGTATACAACCACAAAGGAATTGGTGAATGGCCGCAATATGTTTTCCATCAACCTGATGAAGGTGGCTAGGGCATTCGTCAAGCCAAAGGGCATGACCAACCACTCGAAAATAGATTCTTTATACTTAAATCTGTCTTCCATACATCAGTCTATTCTATGGGGACCTAGTGGTAGCCGAAATTTAGATCAATATTAATAAAGTACTTTCCCCCCTTCATCTAGTCAATAAGGCCATCAATTCATGGAATTAGGCACCGGTTCCCAACTGTGATTTTTTTCAGAGCTCTGTAATTAACACAAGGTCACCGGGTCTCTTCTTTCTTCTATATGAGCATGATTGGGATTCTGCAGGGTGAGGATCTTGGTCGAATGTGTCCGTTTTGGAGTAGCTTTTCGATCTGAAACTTTATTTCCTCATTTTATAGGAGAGAACACCAATACAATGACATGTTAGGTAGAGGCATTATATGATTTATCTCAATTGAATGATTGACCTGATAGTGCAACGACACCCTGGTAAGTGAGGTGAAGATGTCCCAATATTCTTCCACAAATTTGTCCAATTGATTATACTACATGGAGGAGCCTTGTGCAAAGGCCATGGATGTGGCCATGACCTTACATTATTTTTTAGAGAGAATAGTCAAGAGGAAAAATTTCCTAGTCTAGGAGATGACCTTCCTACACTACTTAGCTGAGACCAAAGAAATTTTGATAGGTGGAGCTACCTATGGGATATTGTACGATTGTCTACCCACAATAACAATGAAAATATGAGGCCTAGACTCATATAAATCATGACATTTCCACATATATGGCTGGCCTAAAATAACATCAAAAAATTCAAGTGGGGCAACATCACACAATACTTCATCCTTGAAGGGATTGATGCCATGGACATGAAACACTGTTTGTTGACACATAGATCTCGTCCTTGGCTGAGCCATCCGATGTTGTATGGATGTAGATGTGGTATCATCAGAAACTCAACCACTTCATGATCTATTGAGATGAGGTTATTTTGGATTTTTCTATCAACAATGAAATATAACAGAACACCCTTCACCCACATCTGCGACTGAAAAATGTGCTCACCTTTTTCCGACTCTTCTGGTTCATTTGGATGGATCTTAGTGGTAGAAAATGTGGCACTTAGTTCTGCATCAATGATCTAATTCACCTTTTTAGGCTCAGAATCAGAGTCAGAGCCTGGATCTGACTCCGAGGCTTTCAACTTGACAACCAATGACTGCTTTGAGTGACATTCATCGATGTTATTCCAAGGGATTTTATGGAATTCACACCACTTCCCAATGTCTTTCTTCGTCTTCCCATTACCATTCTTTGTTTGTATCTTAGACTGGTTATTCTATGATTTTCCATCCTTTCTTTGTCCTTTGTTCTCTGTGTTGGGAATTCCTTTTCCTGGATTTTGCAATGGTGCATTCATAGATCCAAACTTCCGCTTATTCCTTAGCTTAAATTTTTACAGCATACCGATAAGCGGCTCCCAGGGACGATATGTCCAGAAACTCCATTTCTGTTTGGATGTACCTATGTAGGGATCCATGGTATTTTAGAACTAGATGCTTCTTAGAGTCTTTGATACCCATCTTGGTGCACAAGGTATGGAAGGTAATTGTGAACTCCGACACCGTTTGGTCCCTCTCCTGACGTAGTGTGATCCATCTCGTGTACTGGTTGTTGTAGTTTCCAACATAGTAATATTTTTCCTTGATGGCATCCATAAAGGAGTCCCAAGTGGGCTTGACCCAAAATATCCCAGAATCTTCTGTGGAGTTTTTCTCACAATAAGTCTCCCACCAATGTTTGACACGGGGGACCGCCTTAAGGAGCACAAAGGTGATCTTTTCAATATTGGAAAAATTGTGGATAGAGAAATAACCTTCTAGTATACTTAACCACTTTTCCAAAGCATCTACATATATCTAACCTTCAAATATGGAAATATCAAAATTAACTTGTACCTTGAAGGGGGCGGTACATCCAAAGTGGATGCTTGACAAAGATGCATTTGTTGTTGTCGGAAAATGCCAAAGGATTTGGGAAAATTGATCCATCATCTCGTTCCTTTGTTTTGCAAGGACTTCTGGGAGCAATAATTGAATAGGATCTCCTGTTTCCTAGTCTCTCTATTCTTTCACCATGGGAGGACATTTGGGATGGAAAGAGAGGTTGTCCTCAAGAGAAACTAGCTCGAGACCCAACTCTCTACACCCTAACCTTGTTGGGGTCTTGCACTAAGAAACGAAAAAGATAAGATTGCTCTGATACCATTAACCTGATTATGCTAAGAACAAAATGAAGGCAAATATATAAAAAAGAAATACACAAAGATATTTTAAGAAACATAGAGATACAATAATACTCAATTTCTATTAAAGACAAAAATATGAAAATACTGTAAAATAAAATACATAGTGAAATGAATTCGCTAGAATGGTGATATCTTATCTCTGAGAAGAGATGTCGTGTCTACGTGCATTCATAAGAAGATGTTTACAATGAGGCTGCAAATGATCTAGGTGGATCTCGATGACCAACAACCTTTTCCACTGAATCAACATTTCAAGCATATGGTTTTGATAAACCATGATATTTTTCCTTTTGATGGGGAATGGAATGTAATACCATATTCATTTGTTAATTATAGAAGTTATGTAATGATTTCCTAGTGGTCTTATGTACATGCCTACAACATAGCGTTAATGCACTAGATCCCATTAGAACTCCGCATTTAAGTGCACTTAGGCTATAGCAGTATTGGGATGGGTGACCGCCCGAGAAGTCCTAGTTTTTTACATGCCTATGGCATTTTATAGACGATTAATTTATCACACATGAATCATGGGAATTGTTCTCCTCTCACTCTCTCTCTCTCATATATAATTGAGGTGAAGGAGGCCCTTTAAGCATGCAATGGAGTGTGATGTAAAGCTTGTTGCGAATGAAGCGTAGCTAACATCTCTTTCTTTTTCAGAGATAAGCTACCCCATTCTGCCAGTTTGTGTTTTACAATGTTTTTCTATCTTATTCATTAATAGAAGTTGGGTTCCACTGTATTTCTGTGTTCTTTTCTATATTTTTGTTTTTGTCTCATTTCATTCTCAGCATAATTCAGATCAGTGGTATCATAGTAGTATTCTCCTTATCGTTTCTCAGACCAGGTCCCCAATGAGATCATGGTATAGAGAGTTGGGTCTTAAGCTAGTTTCTCTTGAGGAAAACCACTCTCGCAAGCCCAAACGACCTCTCGTGGCAGAAGAAAAGAGAGATGAAAAATAAGGAGATCCTTTCAGTATGTTTCTTGAGGAATCCCTCGTGTGACAGAGGAATGAGATGATCGAAAACTTTTCTTAGATCCTTTGAAGACTACCGATGGCAACAAATGAGGCATTTTCGACAAGAAACCATTTCAGAGGCGTGAAACCCTTCAAGGTACAAGTCAATTTTAATATCCCCTTATTTGAATGCCGGATAGATGTAGATGCTTGTTGAGCTCCACTTTTAACATGTTTTGCGCTATACAAAAACATCCATTACTCCACATTTTCTTGCATTTCGTTGTTAATACACACCATAAACCCTAATTAAACACCATCATTCGTCATTATATCCAGTGTGGTTAATACATTGCCTTTTCTATCTTTTTAGTGGTTAAAAGATGATTATATCATGTTTCACTTATGACAGTTTGTGAAGTGTGATTCTTGTACTAGCACGATCAGTATTCTGGTACCATAACAACAGTTCAACGTTTCCGCACCAATATTGACATTCTGGTACATGTTGTTGTTTAGCATAATCACGTGCTTTGAGGAAAAAATAAAAAACATGGGTTTTCTTCACAACGATGTCGGCATTTAGACACGTGTCTGAATTCACCCAGATCGCACGTGTGGACCTCCATCTCGGGGGGAATAATTCAACCAAAATTAATAAAAATTCTAGACAGTCAATTTAGACCTCGATTTTCGTTCAAATAAATAAGAATACGAAGAATTGAGAACATGGGTTTTGTTCCCAGCATGGAAAATTGGGTCTTGAATGAATCATTTTACAAACAATGAAATGATTACAGAGTTATTTTTGATTATTTAATTGACACTTGCACAAATTTTGTGATGTCCATATTTGATGACGTGGCCTTGGGTTTAACGTCAAACCAAAATTGGTACGAGGATATTTGTTGGTTGCAACTGTCTCCTAAGGTTAATTCGTCCATTGAATAATGGATCGATCAACCCAAGAATTTGATTGAGTGGAAACACGATGTGCATATGTATAAATGCAATTGTTGTAAGAGGCATCGGGGGATAGATTTTGATTATTATTGCTTAAGTTGGTTATTGTAATCAGAGCTTCTATTTGTGAGCAGAAGATGGAGTTTATTTAAGAAATATTTTATTGTTGAAATTTGGAACCTCTTCTTGATCTGAGTTAGATTCTCCAGGAGTGTTGTCCAGGTCAGAAAGGGCCTCTCGGTAACATCCTGGTCATTTTATTTATTAATCAGATTTGTGTGAGTTTAATTTCTTCTTTTTATTAATTAGATTGCCTTTAATTTCTGTCGTTTTTTATTTATTAATTAGATTGTTGTTTCGATTAATTATTGTGTGTGTTTAATTTCAGTTTGTGTTATTTTAACTTGATAATTTCGTGAGATTTCTCCTCAAATCAACATCGCCTTCCCTTCTTCCATACACTAATTTCAGATCGCTCATCATTCTGTCATTACTTGAGAACTCCTCTTCTCACGCTTCCTCCTGTCATTACTTGAGAACTCCTCTACTCACGCCTCCTTCTATCATTACTTGAGCACTCCTCTGCTCACGCCTCCAATCCATTCCCTTCACATTCACGACTTCATAATATAAAGCTGCGTATTGTTCAACAACCTCTTAATATCATGCTATACATTGTTCAAGTTCTATTGTAATGTTGTTTTTTGTGCCATATATTTACTGTCGCCATTGTTATTTACTGTCTCCATTGTTTTATATCACGTTGCAAGCGTTTTATGCCGTTCGTTATGGTATTATTTCATTTCTTTATATATGTTTATAGTGTTTTGTTCTGGTACTGTTATATGTTGTTTCGTTTTGATATTGTTTCATTTATATTTGTTTATATTTTGGTATGGTATTGTTTCTTTATATTTCTTTATATTGTTTCATTTTGATATTGTTATATGTGTTTGGTTTTTGTTTTGTTTCTTTATATTTTTATATTTTAGGTTGTGTTAAATAAATACTTTTGTGAGTTGTATATATATCATTATAATTTTTAGTTTGATAATTGTTATTTTATTTTTATTGTTAGATTGTTAATTATATTGTTATTTAATTATGTTGTTGTTACATAATGTTAAATTGTTAATTACTATCATATTGTTTTGTTAATAAATATATGTGTGTGATTTCTTATATTGTTATGTAATTAATGTTTTGTTGTTTCATATATGTTGTCATTTTGTTAATAATATATTGTGTGTTGTTGAATATTGTAAGTTCTTCGTATGCAACATTAAGATCCATACAAAGCAATATCATTCTTGTACATAATTCCCGTAGCTGCACATTCATTTTCATACATAAACAAAACTAACTTTCTATTCTTGGTTGAAGCTTTGAGGAAAATCTCAATTGCATGATTTGAATTTAGATTTCATTTTCTATTTGTTTGATTGATTTTCCCTTTAGTTAGTTTTCTTTGATTTGTTTTCTCCATAGTTTAAATTTCTTTCTATTTCTGCACTTTGATTTTACTTCTAGTTCTTCTTTCATTCATTTGGAAGTGTTCTTGCCGGCATTAGTTGTTAGAATAGGTTAGAATAGGCTCCAATATTGCATTTCCTGTGCTTGTATCTCCAAGTTTACGAAATCCCGGTCGATAATTGAATGTTGATAAGTTAATGCATATATTTTACCTGCCATTTTTGGCACCATTGCCAGGGAGGTGCTAAAGGGATTAGAGCATAGGTAGGTTTCTTTTAAATTACACAGCTTGGGGGAGGAGAAACAGTAAGTCAGGAGGTAAGAACCTGTGTGATCGCTATTGTGAGTTTCCCCAAAACTTTGATTGTTACTTTCTTGGAAGTATGTTTACTTTCCTGCAAGTGTGTGTATTCTCCTTCAAGTGTGATTTCATTTTATGCAAGAGTGTTTCTTCTATGCAAGTTTTATTTCTTTCCTGCAAGTGAGTTTCTTTTCATGCAAGTGGTGTATTTTTCAATTATGCAATTAGGTTAATTTCATTCATTATAAATTTCATTTTTTTCTTCTAAGTATTCCTTTTGGGTGCTATAAGAAACCCTATACACTAATCCATGTGCAAGAAATGTATTATAAACTAGCAAAGAAATATTCAAGAATGATCGAGAGTTCGTTGAGAAAAGGAGGAAATGTTACTCCAAAAAATTTCTCAAATCCTAGCAGTCGCTGGGATCTCTGCATCTCAGGAAGAGAAAATCTTGATAGCAGTCAAGAAAATACCTGAACTCCAGGAAGTGATAGACAAACAAAAGTTCCATGAGACACATCTAGAATCTCCCCCTGATGATCCTCACAAATTTACAAAGGATATTGGACAACCATGGACTACATTCGATGGAGAACAGACAGTAGAACATGAGACCAAATAATTTCCACCATGCCCATTGTCGAATCCTTTATGCATTCAAGAAGTTGATCAAGAAGATCTATATGACATTGCAGAGGAGGACATACAGAGTGGTCCAAATGAAGAAGTGAACCAAATATATCATGACTATATTGAACATTGGTTCCAGACGATCATCAGATTGAAACAACACCACTCTTTTCTTCAACAAATCTTCGCATCATATCATTCGAGACAATTGGTTCCTTTTGTTCTGGTATTTATTAAAGTATATTGTTCAAACCTGAATGTGAGTATATCTGTAATCTTGTTATGTATGTGGTTGCATTGGAAGTATGCATATACTTGAAAATGGTTCCTTTTTTTTTATGTAAGGTAGGATAGAGAATAGGTGAATAAATGTTGCACACAATTTGTGTTGGGCCCTTCGTTTTTTATTAAAAGAAGATGTGCAAGCAATACTGTAGTCCCAATTTTTCTTAGCAAGTTGTGCAAGCCACAAAGGAGCTGGACAACAGAGCAAGGGAGGAAATAAAAAGTGGTTAGAGGGACAACGCAACACCAACAAGGTGAAATAAGTTACAACATAACAAGAACAAGAAAGCATGCGAAGTCTCAAACCAGAAAATCCCAATTAGATTATATATACGAGATGTATATGATTGTAAAGAGGTTGTTGTTGTTGGTGTAGACGTGATTATCATTCAATCCATTTAGGTTCCGTGCTTGTAATTAATATCCATTTTGGGAAAGGGGTAGACAGAACTCTGAGGAATGAGTTCAGAGCCATAAAATCTTGTAATCGAGTAATGACTTGTATCTATTGAGTTGTATCTGAGAAACCTTTTGGCGATAATATATGGAAGGACCTACAATTTTAAAATATTCTGTGTAATTCTATGTCTATGTCTATGGATTGTCATTTTACTTTACTTCTGTAAGTCTGATAAGATCAATATGTTATAGCTGTTTACAAATGCTGTCACAACTCTATTGTCTTTACTATTAGCTATGAATGGGTTCAGATCTGTTCTTTGTTAGTTCATCTTGTGCAAGGCTATGGTGAATCTTGAAGATTCTAGAGATCTACCTAAGTGTTCTCCTTTCCCTTCCCTATATTCTTGTCTTGGTTGCGCTTCAGGTGAGACTTATTCTCTCCAAAGAAGATTAAAATGCCAACACTCTAGACTACTCGATACCTTTTGTTGGTAACCTAAGAAGGACCCTGGTCTGATCAACTTTGTGCCAACAAAATGGTTTTGTTGTTGGGACCTGTGTTAAAAGGGAACTTGTAGGGAGAATTCTTCCATGGATTCATCGATTCAATATTCACCAGTGGTGGGAGAAAAATTGTGACGCCTTCATATGGAAAGAAGCGGATTTGCGAGGAAAATCTATGAAAGATACAAGAGAGGTTGTATTTTACTCAAAAAGATCGAGTGACTAGTACAATATATTGTGGGTTAAGTTTCCAGAAGAACTTTTCCACTGGATAGATAGGCTCCAAGAAGCTCCAGAATTCCAAGAACGAGTCAAGAAGACATGTGCTTGGGATACAAAAAGGATTGCAACGCTTCATCGACTGGATTGTCCGGTAATGTGAGTGATCAATTTTTGGGTGAATACAACATTGTAAGGATACATTATCGAGTTTGCAGTTGAGAATCACCAATATTTTTCATGGGCATAAGCGGATTTCAAGAAAGATGCACGGGGAAGACTGTTGAGAGAAATCCCCCTGTGGATAAAGGTTTTCTTGATGGAAGAGGGGATGATGACTATTTCCTCGACTGAGATGGAAACCTAAACACCCTCACTTGGGGTGGGGTGAGTTTGGGGTGGAATCATGGCTTGAGAGAGGGGAGGGGGTTCTTTGATAAACCAGGGAGTAGGAAGAAATGGACTCAAGGAATGAGCGAGCCTTGAAAAGAGCTGCCATAGTTGAGAAGTGGTGGCACAATAAGATAAAGAAAGCAGTGAAATAGTCTGAGAAATTGCGGAAAGAATTCGGACCAGGAGAAGTCGAGGAAGGACAAAAGGAAGAGTTGCGAAAGATGAGAAGACAAGAAAGACTGGCCAGCCAAAGATTAAGTGAGAGATAAGCGCAGAGAGAAAGGAGTCCCCAAGAGGGTGGACAAGAAGAAGAAGGTGTAGAAGCATGGGAAAAGGAAGCTGACATGGATCTTGCAGAAGAAAGAGAAGATTCAACCTCAATACCAGGAAATATCGGGAATCCGACTGAAGAGACCGCTCTAGATGATGAGAATGAGACCCCCCAGATCAAAGAAACCTGCCCCGAAACTAGTGGAACCAACCCCGTATCACCCATACCCCAAGTGTCTTCTATACCAGTGGTAAATTATATACTACCTTCTTATGCTATTCCTATTTCATTATAATCAACTAGTCAGTCACAAGTGGTAAGTGAGAATACTGGGAGGATATTGGGATCCCCTGGTAGATCACAACCAAGACCGTTAGGTTTTATCTTGATAGGAGCATTAAGATCAACAATGGACATAAATGCGGGAGGTTCGATCGCTCGATACCCAGAATTATGGGGTAAGGGAGACGAGGATGTTGAGCAACATTGGTTCCCATGAAAAGAAATCTAGAGGTCCAAAGGGACTCCAGACGCAAATAAATTGGTCGAGTTCGAGACTACCTTGAGAGGCCGTGCTCTTGAATGGTACATGAAGGCTATTGAGCTAGGAGTTCTAGAAGAACAAGGACAGTTTTTCACACTTGGTCAAGTACAGACAAAATTCATAGCAGAGTGTAAGCTACCTCAGTTAGAACAAAAATATCTATCTGAGTTGCGATAAATTCAATAGAGGGAAGGCGAATCAGCCTGGGAATATAGTCAAAAGTTTAAAGATGCTATAGGGAGGCTAGCACATCCAATTCATGAGGATCATCAAAGAGAGTGGTATATCCAGGGGTTGCTACCTCTGACATGAATTCCGTTAATGCAACAATAGATAGCCACTTTGACAGATGCCTTGGAACAATCAATGAAGATTGAAACCATGACATGATATCCGGGGAGCCTGAGAGTGAATAGACCTCCAACATATGAAAATTTGGTGAAACTACAAGGACACATATCGATGTTGATAGAGAAGATTCAAGAATTGACGATACCCAGACCAGGACAAATGCAAGTCTGGTGTACCAGATACTACACAGAAGGACATATGGCAAACAAATGTCCACGTATGAGGGGAATGGGACCTCCTCAAAATCCAATGGGACCCTCACCAAGACCCACGGGAGGAGTTGCACAAGTATCTGCAAATTTACCATTCCATACCCCAACCCCGTATCATGCTTTTCCAGGTAATCAAGCATCGTCGTTAGTTGAGTATTGCAAGATCTGTCGAATTCATGGGCATGGGCCAAGACAATGCCTCATTATTTAGAAGTATTCAATAGTACCTAATACTGTACATTGTGAGTTTTGCACATCTACCATGCATGCTACAAATTAGTGTAGAGAACTGGATGCACTCGTCGAGAGACTGTATCGAACATCATTTAGGGTGAATGAAACCCCTCAGGGACTGGGAAGAGGTTGAGGAGGTGAAGCGGGAGGGTAATTTAGAGGGGGAAGAACCGGGGGAAGAGGACCAAGTAGATGCTACAAATGTGTTGAGAAAGGTCACATGGCTAGGGATTGTCCTCATCCGAGGCGACCGTGGTGCTCTCACTACAGAACCAATGGGCACACAACTGAAGACTACCCATAGCTAATTGTGAAATGGGAAGATTGGGCATGTCAATGAGGAGATAATATTATAATCTCAGATATAAAGAGAGTCATTAAAGGACAACTACCCAACATTAATATCGTTACTCGAGGAGGATAAAAGACTGGCGCAGATGTTGATAATCTTCCTAAGCTCTAGAAAGAAGCGCCTAAAGAGGACATGTATGACCCTCTCAAACATAAGCTATTCTTTAAAAATGAATTAGAAGTGTTCCAGAGTATCCCTGCCCCTGAGATGAAGGAAAACCCCCCTCAACCTATCATTTATCCTAAGATTGTGCAAGTCCCCGTTTCACCCCTACACCCCAAAAACTCATAGTCCTGATAAGACAACCCGAGTAGTCACAAAATGTAGTTGAACTTTAGTTTCAATTATTTTATGATATTCTTGGGAATGACCAGTTGACAGAAAAGTTGCGCAATTCCCTGTACCTAGTCCTAGGAACTAAAGAATCTCCTGAAACTAGAATAAGGACTAATCTTCCTGAGAAGAATACTCAGAGAGTGCAAAAAAGGAAAATACGGTCTGGGAAAGAGTTTATACTATCAACCTAGCTAGATGAGTTTGAGATTGAAGATGTTATGTTAGATATAGGATCTAGTGTTAACATACTGCACAAAAAGACTTGGGAAGCTTTAGGAAAACCCTAGTTGACATATTCCCCAATACAGTTAAGAATGGCCAATCAATACTGTATTTTTCCAATAGAAAGACTGGAGAATGTGGAGATAGATGTTGCAGTAGTGAAGACTGTAGCTGATTTTGAGGTGATTGAAATCATGGGGGATAAGGACCCTTATCCTGCACTACTTGGTATTGACTGGGCCTATGATAATTATGCTGTCATTGACCTAAAGAGGGATACTATGACATTCGAAGAAGACATAATAAAAGTATTTCAACCCTTAGATCTGTATGTAGGCCTTTGATATACAGAGCCAACGAAAAACAATATGGAAGGAAAAGATTTGGATCAGTTATACGCTGTAACAAAAGGAACAAGATAAGACTACATAAATCCTACTGTTGAGGGATCAGTGAGTTGGAGGAGCATACAATCAAAAGACAAAGATTCATAAATAAAATTTGACAGTTGGAAGCGAGGTTCATATGAAATATTTCCAAGAAGATGCACAACTGTTAGAGCATCTAGATGGGTTGGAACCGAGGCCAGAGAACATTCGATATACGATGGTACATCAGAACATGAGAATTTTCTGGTTAGCATGGAAGAAAATATATCGGAGGATCAAAGGATTTTAGTTTTGGAATTAGACCTCTAGGACACCTCGACTAGATGGTGGTCTATTCACAAATCCTTGATTAAGAATTGGGAGGATGTGAAACAAGCTATCTGATATAGATTTCAAGATAAGGACAATCCAAAATCAGAGATGCGGATGGATTTCCAAGTTGCATAACTGTTCAATGGACAATATGATCCTAAAACACATATTGAACAATGCGTGAGATAATGGAAAGTTGTGGAAATACCATCTCGCTGGTGGGTTAAAGTATTTCCCCATTCACTAGGTCCGATTACAAAAGATTGGTACATCCATGAAGAGACCAGAAGGCAGACCAATAACTGGAAAACGTTAGCAGACCAATTTTGTAAGGACTTCTCGTTTACAAGTAAGTAACCTGAGTTTAAGATAATCCTGCAAAGAATTAAAAAATTCCTTTTTACTGATGCTGGTGAGAGGGAATCAAACCCAGTGTTATGTGCAAAGAATATTCAAGTGCTTCAGTCTAACCTTTGCCTAGACACAAACAAGACACCTATATAATGCTATAATATTGAGAAGGATTTGGAAAACCCGGACGATTTGGAAGAACTGAGAAACTTAGCCATTAAGGAAACAAAAGGAAGAAAAGAAATCCAGAACCCCATACCCATCTATACTGATAGTTCTTATAATCATCCATTGAAGTTGTGAAAAGTCAACATAGGAACTACAGAGCAACCTAAGATAGCTATGGTAGGATATTACTGGGATGAGAAAACTAGCCAAGAAATACATATCCTATTGCGAGAGTGTTAACAACAATTTTTGTCTTGGGCACAAGACTACCCAGGTCTGCAGGTTGCATGAGGAGCACCTAAGCACATCATGGAAAAATCTCATTTTAGGCTACGCGTCAAGCGAGCGGGCCAAGTTTTGTTGTCGGCGGCCGAGATCCATCTATAGGGTAGAATCAACGGTCATCGGGATTTCGGGGCTACCAAGTTGCCCGAGATATAGCATAAGAGATAACACCTATATTTCAAGACAAAGTCTAGGCCGTCCGATCCAGTTGGGGCAGGTGGCAGCCAATCGACTTTACAGGGATCGACATTTAGGGAGACAGGGGATCTCCCATCCACTGCAGCTGAAATTACCGAAATGCGAAATGCCAAAGGTGCCTTTGAAGATGAGCCCACGGTCCCAGCGCTAGGTCACATCAAGTGAGCCTGGGAATGGAGGTAGCCCCCCTTTTAATGACAAAGCCATCTCGGTCATTCATCTGAAGGGCACGCGGCACACATCTGTGCTTTCATAGTTTAGTCAATCGGGAATTTGAGGAAGAAGTGCATCGCGAACCCTGGTACAAGAAATCCCGAAAGGATCGAGACCATTCATCAGAAGGACACGTGGCGCAAGATCTAGTCACGTCGACATTTCGATATTCGAGAGTTCAAAAGGTGAAGGGTTTCTCGTCAATTCACATCTCGAAACCCCGAACCCTGAAATGCCGAAAGCGCCCAGAGGATAAGTGCGGAGTCACAACCTGTGGTCACTTGGGGAAATAGAAAAAGCTGTACAAAGGGGGCCAAAGGTGCCGATTTGAGCTTCAAAAGGGGGGCACCATGTTCTCCAGGTAGTGGTTCGACTTGACCTCGATCCTGATACCTGCTTGGAATGAATGAAGAAGAGAGGGGGTGGTTGAAACCTCGCCTCACTCATTAATTGCAATGTATGGAGGTCCCGACAGGAAGTCCATCCGCGGTAGTCCTCTATACTATTTTTTTTTCCATAGAAGCAATGCCGAGTCCTCGACTCACCAGGGAAGTCTGCGCACGCTAATTCAACATTTAAGGGTTCAACTGCCCCTTAGCATGAGCCATGCAGAGTTAAGATGGCGTATGACGGAGGAGTACAGGCTAGATTTGATTGAAGAGACACCCCATCCTGAAAGTCTAAGACGCCTCTATTGGGAAAATGTTTTGGAGTATATATACTTAGTTTTGATTTTTTGTTAAGGATCAATGGTTGAACAAGGCTCCCAATTGTAAAAGCTTTAATGAAGCACTGGTTATTCTGGTTATGTATTAACATTTGAGACTTCTTGCCTTATGAATGTCA
>ML789175.1:323734-347601 GCA_009831015.1 Picea engelmannii | reverse complement strand
GTGAACATGCCATCGCCTACTAGCGCTAAACAATTGTGCTCCACGCTGGGGCACACAAGGTACTATCACAGGTTTATTAGAAGGTATGAAGTCATTACTGCACCCATGGAAAATATACTAAAGAAGTTAGAAGTGTTCCAATGGACGCCCGAGTGTGATAAAGCGTTTGACATCCTAAAGGAAAATCTCAACACAACACCTATTTTTTTTATTTCCGAACTGGGAAAACAAATTCCATGTGCATATGGATGCATTAGGTATTGCGTTGGGAGCCATCTTAGTGAAACCAAGAGATGGAGCCATGGATCATCCCATCTACTATTCTAGCAGGAAGCTGTCGCAAGCTGAGCTCAACTATACAACCACAGAAAGGGAGGGTTTAGCTATGATTTACACTCTGCAAAAGTTTAGACATTACTTGTTAGGTTCTCATTTTAAATTTTTTACTGATCATTCTACGTTAAAATATCTAGTTAACAAGCCTGTCTTGGAAGGAAGAATTTGTCGATGGTTGTTATTGTTTTAGGAATTTTCATTTGAGGTGATCATCAAACCTGGAAAATGAAATGTGGGCCCTGATCACCTGTCCAGATTAGAGTCAGGATAAAGTGGCGGAGCAATCGATGATCAACTCCCAGATGCAGACCTGTTCCAGGTTGAGGCCGTACCATAATACTTGGAAGACATAACAGTTTTCTTAAGTACAGGGGCCTGCCCAAAAACGTACTCTGCAACTCAGAAACGCTATATGGTGGTTCGAGTAGCAGAATATGAATTTATCTTGGGAAAAATGTATAAGTTGGGCCTGGATAGTATCCTCAGGAGGTGTGTTTTAGACCACGAAAGACAAGACGTACTGTGGGAATTCCACAGTGGAGTTGCGGGAGGCCATGTTGGAGGAAAGGCCACTGTGCAGAAAGTCCTCCAAGACGGATTATGGTGGGACACACTCTTCAAGGATGCAAAGTAATATGCTAGATATTGCGACGTCTATTAGAGAACATGCAAGACATAACAACGAGATGAATTTCCTCTTCAACGAGTTCGAGCTCTGCAAGAATTTGAGAAGTGGGTTGTTGACTTTATTGGACCAATCAACCCCATGGATAAGGAGTCAAAGGCCTGGTATATTATTACCTCAACTGATTGCCTTACATGATGGGCTGAGGCAGTATCTATTCAAGACTGCTCAACCCATACTGCTGCCAGGTTTATTTTTGAAAGTATTATCACTCAGTTTGGATGACCTAGGAGTCTGACGAGTGATCAGGGTGGTCATTTTATTAGTAGTACAATAGTGAATCTTACAACAAAGTTCTTAATTCAACATCATAAAAGTATCCCTTACCATCCACAAGCCATTGGCACAGTAGAGGCATTTAACAAGATTCTGGAGAGAGGATTAACGAAGGTTTGTTGCACAAACATGGAAGATTGGGATGACAGAGTCCCAACAGTTTTATGGGCTTATAGGAAAACCATGAAGAAACTCCACAAATATACTTCATTTTAGCTAGTCTATGGGAAAGAGGTTGTGGTACCTGCAGAGTTCATTACCCCGAGCTTATACATTGCACAAATTACACACATGTTAGAGGATGAATCAATCGCGCAAAGGGTTACAAAGTTGCAAGAACTTGACGAGACCAGGTTTTTAGCAGACTTTCCTCAATTAGTTGAGAAAGCAACACATAAAGCTTGGCATGAAAGACACATTAAGAATAAAACATTTGCGCAAGGAGATAAGGTCCTACTTTATGATAGTCGATACCACAAACATCCAGGTAAGTTGCACATGCATTGGTTGTGACCATTTATAGTTGCAGATATCCGAACCTCTGGAGCAGTTAGAATCGCGCAACTGGATGCTATGCTTTGGCCAGGATGGGTGAATGGTGCTCGCTTGAAACCCTATATTTCTCTGAACTGAGATTAAAAACTATTGCTCTAGTCCAAAGGAGCATGTATAGTAGTTAGATTTGATTTTTTTTGCAATTTCTTTGAATCCAGTTAATAAAGTCGGAGTGTGAATTGTTGTGCCGTGCCGTGCATTTCATTTTTTTCCATCTAAGTGTTACTTTGGTGCATAACTACTTACTCAACAATGTAGGATCAAAAGAGCCACGAGTCCATTAAGGACAATCATTAAATGTGACGGGGAACCTTTTTTGGTCGGAGGGAGAGCGAATCCGGACGCAATCCTAGTCCATGTGCCACACGAACCCAGTCCGGTCATAGCCTTTATGACCGCTACAATAACTCGTTCGAACTCTGTTAAACCATAAATCCACGATACGCGAAGATTCCATCGATATTCACACCAGGATTCTCATTCGTTCAAATGGTAAGGTCTGAAGTTGGCCACGTCCTTGACCAACTTTCTCAATAAATGCCAAGATCACCCGATAAATTTACCCCGTTAAATAATCCCGTCGAACAACTCAACTCTATGTTGCGTCTATAGGGTTAATGATGAGCGGCCTTAGCAGTTATTACATAACTTGCCAGCTAAGCCCGAGTATAAGGTTGTGAGAACTTGGTGTAAGACATATTGTTTCCTAGAGAGAACTTAGTGCCTTGTGATTTCTAAATTTTACTCATGCCTGTGTAATCCCTCGACCCTCAATCGCAATCTCGAATCCAAGTTATCCTCTCAAAGTCTGTTGACAGTCCAGATTCACTATGCTAAGCGCTACAGGAAGCAGGAGTTCAATTTCTAAAGATGTAGTGCTGGATGAGCCATGTGATCCTAGGGTTGAGATCGTGGGCAATCTCAAAGGGAAGGTTGAGCAAGTCGAACTCCTTGACCTCGACCTGACAGACCATGTCATGTTTCCACAATTGGACATTGATGTATTCTAGAGTGTGGCTCCAGATGAGTTAGGAGGGATGTAGTTTATTCCAAAGCTGAAGTTCATCAACGTCTTCATCTCCACCATCATGAATCTCCAAGACTTGCCAGTTTTCAACACTACGAGTGGGGTTGCGTGGTATACTAAGTTCCTCATCATCCGTGTGCATGACAAGAGATTATGGCTTGATAGATGGTATCCCATAGATGCAGAGTATATCCATAAAATTACGGGCCTCTCCATCGAAGGTGAGGACGTATCCAAAGGATTTCAAGGTCCCAGTAAACATGGGAAGACAAAGGGAGAACCCAGCTTGTATGAATGATTTCATACTCAGAGAGGGGCAAAAAAAACCAATATTGACCCCATTCTACTTGAGACAGTTAGAACAATTTTTAATGTGATTGCTAGCAAGGTGATGCGGTCATATTACAAGGGTGACTGTATGCTGGATGCCTTGTCGGTAGCGGACATTTGTGCCTATGGAGCAATATTCAACTGGTGTAGCTACTTGCTGGAAGAAATCCTGGTCACATGCGAGGAATCTCAGGAGAAGGGCAACACCTTCACCTACGGATATATGTTAGTTGCATTGACCATGCTGAAGTGGATGCCACTTTCAGGAAGACCGCTATAGCCAACAGACAAAGGCTGACTGGAAAAGATGTTTGAGCCTTGGCACTCAAGTCCGGACTCAGAGAACACCACCTTCAAGAATGCAACGTTCTCAAAATGGTATAAATGGTTGATTGACACAACTCAGAGGTTGCACATACCTCATAAATTGCTCAACCTAAACACGCGGAACATCGCGTTCAACATGAACTGCCACCACACTTCGTCTGGCCAAGGCATGCCAAGAGAGAATACTTCCACTCCCGGATGCTATCATTCTACCTAGATGAAGAGGCCTTTGACAAGGAGGTCATATCATGGCCAGGAGTGAAACGCAACCCGCATAAGTCGGGGATGCACTACCTTCTACCGATGAAGTTTTGAAGAAAAAGGGACATGAAGCAGGGGTAGGACCGAGCTCAGGCCCAGAGGAGAAAAAGAAAGAGGCTCCAATGCAAACAAACTCAGAGGAGGAAGATGAAGAGACGCAACCGCTGGAACATAAGAAGTTACATTGCCCATGTTCCCACATATTCCAGAGCAAGCCGTGTTGATAGGTAAATATGTCAATGACATCATAAATGATGCTTTCATTGGAGACCCATTGGTCAAGAAACCCAGGATAGGGCTCTCCCTTGTGAATATCTTGAACCCTCAACCTATATCGTCAACCATTCCTCGTACTTGAGCAACGACTCGAGCAACCCAAACAATCATTGACATTCAGGATGACCCTGAACTTGATACCACTCCATCCACCACCATCATCACTGAATAACCCCCATCACCCCCACAACCCCAGTCACCACCTCGAGAAATAACCTTCCCACCCCAAACCACTGAACCAAAGCCCATGTAGTTGGACCCCCTAGAAATACCCAAACATAGACCAGAACTCACTGGTCCAAACCCTAAAGTCCCAAGCCAACAAATTGTTCCTTTTGTACCAATTTCGGACACTCCGCCTTCAATGAAGATTCAAACAGTACCAATGCCGCAAGTCTGAAGTCCTTAGCGCACTCCCTCAATGATCAATGTTGAGGGTTCTATCCAAAGGAGCACAACCCTAGAAGATGAGCTCCATAAAGAGGCAGGAGTACCAAAGGTTCAGAAGGAACCAGAGACTGCATCATGATAGAGTGCAACATTGTTTCATGGGAAAATGGAGCTAATACTCCAGAACCCACAACAATGCGCAGATATGATGCAAATCTTCCTGGCAAGAAAAAAAGTGCTACCATTCCTTCCATCAACATTGAGGATGAGAATTGCGCAAGCTCCATCCATAGGGGAAGAAGAGGTGGAGACTCCTTCAAAACACTCAACGACCAGTGGACTCCTACTGCAGGTCAGAGTACCCAGGGAGGCCACCACTTCTTCTGCTGACCTTGCTTAGTGGCCGTTAGCACAACTAGTAGGGATGATTAGAGCCTCAACTGATCAACTGGATCAGAGGCTCCAACATGCTGAAAGGGACACAAAGTTTTCAAAGGAAGAAGTACTCCTCGTCCAAGCATGCATGACACAATAGGAATACACAAAGATCCAGGTGGAGCAGAAATTGGAAAGAGTCCAGGAGAAGCTTGCAGAAGCCTGGCCAAAGATAAGAAAGGAAACACCACAATTGCCTGAATCCAGTGCAGTAGGCAAGCTTGAGCAAAAGGTTGAGATACTCCAGGGAGCATGGTCAAAGCTGGTCATTCTCACAATGAACCTTGAAGCACAGTTGCGGGAGAGTTAGCGTGAAGTAGAACAACAACCCAAGAAGCTTCAAGAGAAAATGGAAAAAGTAGTGCTTGAAGGAAATAACGCAAGATCAACACTACACAAATGAACAACATAATGCACAAGGATATTTTGTGAAGTTAGTGATTGGATGTTTATCATTACAAGGTGCAACCAGAATCTGGAGGATGTGTGTGTAAAGATACAATCTCTTAACGAAGAATTTGTTGTCAAAATGGATCCACTGGAGCAGCAGGAAAAATTTGATCAGATCCAGGGTGCGGATAACGCACTAAATTATCTATATGAAGAACAGTTAGTAGATAAGAAAGAGCTACGGGAGTTTCGACCTATCGTTCAAACAACCTACATGCAGATGCATCAGGTACATGCTACAGTTGATTCAAAGTGGAACTCCCTGGTCACATCCAAGCCTAAGGGATGCATTACAGATGCAACTCAACAGTTTTTGGCTGAAGCTTCATTCCTTGCCAAGAAGTGGTAGGATAAAATTGTCAGTTTTCAAGGAGTAAGGAAGAGAGCCTTGGAATTGGTCCCAGAGTTGGGCCCTTCGTTTGAAGAGGTGGAAAAGGAAAGAGCGCAAGAAGAAGATGGAATCAAAGTAGAGACAGAGGACAAGGGAAAGCAACATGACAAACCAAATATCATGGAAGAGACAAGGACTTGACTCGAGGGTGGGTCAATGATTGTGTTCGGAGCTTGTTGGGCCCTTCATTTTTTATTAAAATAAGGTGCGCAAGCAATACAAAAGTCCCAATTTTTCTTAGCAAGTTGCGCAAGCCACAAAGGAGATGGACAACAAATCAACGGAGGAAACAACAAGTGGTTAGAGGGACATCGCAACACCAACAAGGCAAAATAAGTTACAAAAGAACAAGAACAAGAAAGCATGCAAAGTCTCAAGCCAAAAAATCCCAATTAGCTTATATATACGAGATGTATATGATTGTTAATAGGTTGTTGTTGTTGGTGTAGACAGGATTATCATTCACTCCATTTAGGTTTTGTGATTGTAATTAATATCCATTTTTGGAAAGGGGTAGATAGAACTTCGAGGAATGAGTTTGGAGCCAAAAAAACTTGTAACAGAGTAATGACTTGTATCTGTTGAATTCTATCTGAGAAACCTTTTGGCGATAATATTTGGAAGGACCTACAATTTTAAAATATTATGTGTAATTTTCTGTCTATGTCTATGAATTGTCATTTTACTTTACTTCTGTAAGTCTGATAAGATCAATATATTATAGCTGTTTAAAAATGTTGTCGCAACTCTGTTGTCTTTACTATTAGTTATGAATGGGTTCATATCTTCTCTTTGTCAGTTCATCTTGTGCAAGGCTATGGTGAATGTTGAATATTCTGGAGATCTACCTAAGTATTCTCCTTGCCCTTCCCTATCTTCTTGTCTGGGTTGTGCCTCAGGTAAGACTTTTTCTCTCTAGAGAAGATGAAAATGCCATCACTCTAGACTACTCGGTACCTTTTGTTGGTAACCTAAGAAGGACCTTGGTCTAATCAACTTTGCGCCAAAAGTCTGGTGCGACATCATTTTTAATATGTTTTCATTTGATAGATATTTTTCAAAGTTTTCTAAATAAATGAGGCTATGATGATTTGTTGGAGTTTTGTAGGTATCCTCTTTTCGGTTGGATTGGGAGAAAATATTCATGACTTATTCAGGGAAGTAATTGCATATCTTTTGGTTTTGTTGTTTCGTTAATACTATCCTTTATTACCTAAAACAATTTTGGAACAACTGAATCTCTTTTTCTACTACTTCCTTAAAAATTGTTTTTCTTTTAAGACCGTTCTCTGACCTTTATTAGTTTTGCTCTACTATTTTTCCGAACTATTTTCCTTGAAGAAATTTATAGTTTGGGAAATTATTAATAATGAAAAACTAAAAAGAAAGGAGTTCAATTATCAAACCCAATACCTCTTGACATAACCAATCATTTTCAGTTCTTTTAGATATTTCTTTTCCCTTCTTTATAAAAACATTTCAGATCATTTATTATAGCAGTAACTCATAGCCCTGTCTTTAATTATACTATGGGATTACATAAAGTTAAAAGTCCATATTATGAGGCCCATAGGTATCTAGTACAACCTAATCTAATCTCAAAGTTTGTTAGTAGAGCATCCTTATTAAAGAGTAGCGAGAGAGTGCATGAGGTTTCTACCCATGGGAGCACTACTATAATCCTATGTGAAGAAGATGCCCTTAGGGACTAGAGGTACTTTAGGTTATTCTATAATGACATCTAGGTTATTCTATAATGGCCTCATCCACCACACATTAAGTAAATTTAACCATAATATGTCTTTGGACTAATCTAAATACATAAGTCTATTTTTCATATGAACAATCGTTTATGGACAATCTATAGAATATCTTACAACATAATACCATCCCATCCCATAAAAAGGTTTTTAGAGCTTCTCCTCCATTCACCCATGCAAAATAAACCTATGAAATTTTATCTTAAGGGTGACTTTTGGGACAAGAGCCTCTGATGGAAAATGGGTGTAAGAGGCTAACCCGCCGAGATACTAAACAGGTCTTCTGGCAACGAGTACCAACCTGTGGTATGACTAGGCAAATCCATTAGGGTACTGAACATGCTCATGGGCAATGGGAAATTCTCCTCGGGGGGTATATTTCTTAGATGTCAAAATTACCCCATCAGAGTACTGAAAAAACTTGCTAGAAATGGGTTCTGATTTTGATATGCCTAATCTATATTTTTTCATATGAACGACATACTTGTATAAATAATTAAGAAGAAGCATGCATGGTTGAACTAAAGGTTAAATAAAATCTATCTATTTTCCATTTGAGAATAACCCTAAGTTGACCTTACGACTCTATCATCCAATTCATACTATATCTAAGATTTACTATGTTAAGAGTGGGACCATGATCTTAGGAGATTAATATACTCAACTGTGAAATTTATCGTTATTACTTGAATGAATATAAATCTTTTCAGAGTGAAAAGGTTGACTGGTTTCCTATGAGGTTTTCATTTGTTGAGACTGCTAATACTCTTTTATTTTCCTTCCTAAAGGAGAAGAACAAAATCTCTACTCTAATTTATACATGGCTCTCTGAACATAAGTGCTACTAATCTTTTGATTAATTTTGTTTAATAAAGGAAATACAAATATTTGCTATAGATATTAAAATATGATTATACATTTTTGTGGGTTATGCTTGAATTATCTCGGTTAGTCATATAGGGGGAATATTGATAAGTGATCTTAAAAAATTGTTCAAATATGAATTGTCAAAATGTGACATTGGATGTACTTCATGTTATGATCAGTTTATTATACGATCTTATGATTTTCTCTCTGTTTGGTCAGGCTTAGAAATCATGGACTTTGTGCCCACAATTCATTAGCAGCTCTCATATTTCTATTCTTAACAACTCTCAAATTGGTATCAACAAAAGTTGGCAGCAATTGTTTTCTTATAGCCACATTCCACTCAGTCTTAAGAAGTTTGCATGAGGACATGAAAAATCTTGGGTTTGGGGGAGATCTCCAAATCTTCAGAGTCTCTCTTCAACATCTCCAACATCTTCAGTTCATCTTAGCTAGTTTTATTTATTTATTTTATTTTATTTATTTATTTTTTATTTTTCAGGATCTAGCAGATCAACGATCGTTCTCTTCATCTCTCATCATCTTTTGTGTAGCTCTCATCAACTTCATTCTCTTCAACAATTCTCAACCTTGCTCTGCCTCATCTTCAACTTCCATTGGTCCAAGTCATGATTCAACATATCTTTCATCATGTTCTGCATAGTTTCCACTTCAGTGTACATTAGGTAACTTAAGGTACAACATGTATAAATATCTTTAATTTACTAATAATTTGGAAAACATGATGCATAATCACTATTACCTACTCCACACTCCACTATATATTATTACCACTTATAAAGTACCATCACGACCAATCAGTAAACCTTCCACTTTCACTCCACCAGTCATAATGAAAATTATACTCTGATCATAAGACCTAGCAACGAAAAGGAAATACATGGTATACAAATACAAACAAAAAACAATATCTATAGTTTCTTCTCCTTGTACACCATAAATCATTCCTAGTTCATCTGAATGTTTTGAATAAGAGGATGAAGTCATTGTTGCCTACCCAAGAAAAGAACCACAAGTAAATCTTGGTCTTTGAATAAATATAAGATACAAAGTATAAAGGTGTCCAAGTTCATATGACCACCATCCCCATCATTTCACATTCTCCACACATACCATTCACTATCACCCCGTGATAGCCCATCCCTTGTTCGTCCTCCATTTTCATGATAATTTTGTTTCTCTATTTTAAATCAATCTGTGATAGTATAATCAGTTTCCATAGTGTCGCTCCACAAGAACCAACACCTACATAAAGAAACAATGTCACATAAATTCATAAGTAGACTATCGTGAGTCCACCCTGTTTGCATGAGGACATGCAAATTCTTGGGTTTGGGGGTGTGTTGAGCTCCACTTTTAACATTTTTTTTGCTATACAAAAACATCCATTATTCCACATTTTCCCGCATTTCGTTGTTAATACACACTATAAACCCTAATTAAACACCATCATTCATCATTATATCCAGTGTGGTTAATACATCATCTTTTCTATATTTTTAGTGGTTAAAAGATGATTATATCATGGTTTACTTATGATGGTTTGTGAAGTGTGATTCTTGTACTAGCACAATCAGTATTCTGGTACCATAACAACAGTTCAACATTTTCGCGCCAATATTGTCATTTCGGTATTTGTCATTGTTTAGCATAATCACGTGATTTGAGGAAAAAATCAGAAACATGGGTTTTCTTCGCAGCGACGTCGGCTTGTAGACGTCTTGTTCAAATTCACCGAACTCAAATGTGTTGACCTCCAACTCAAGGGGAATAATTCAGCCAAAATTAATAAAAAATCTAGATAGTCAATTTAGGTCTCGATTTTTGTGCAAATAAAGAAGAATACGAAGAATAGAGAACATGGGTTTTATTCCCAGCATGACAATTTGGGTCTTCTACAAACCATTTTCCAAACAAAGAAACGATTATAGAATTATTGTTTATTCTTTAATTGACACTTGCACAAATTTCGTGATGTCCAGATTTGATGACGTGGCCTTGGGTTTAACGTCAAACCAAAATTGGTACAAGGATATTTGTTGGTTGCAACTGTCTCCTAAAGTTAATTCGTCCATTGAATAATGGGTCGTTCAACCCAATAATTTAATTGAGTGGAAGCATGATGTGCATATGTATAAATGCAATTGTTGTAAGAGGCATCGAGGAGAGATTTTCATTATTATTTCTTAAGCTGGTTATTGTAATCAAAGCTTCTATTTGTGAGAAAAATATGGAGTTTATTTAATAAAGATTTGTTTGTTGAAATTTGGAGCATCTTCTTGATCTGAGTTAGCTTCTCCAGGAGTGTTGTCCAGGTCGGGAAGGGCCCCTCGATCCGGTAACATCCTGGCCATTTGATTTATTAATTAGATTTGTGTGAGTTTAATTTCTTCTTTTTATTAATTAGATTTGTGTGCCTTTAATTTCTGTTGTTTTTTAATTTATTAATTATATTGTTGTTTTGATTAATTATTGTGTGCGTTTAATTTTAGTTTGTATTATTTTAACTTGATAATTTCGTGAGATTTCTCCTCAAATCAACACCGCCTTCCCTTCTTTCGTACACTAATTTCAGATCCCTCATCATTCTGTCATTACTTGAGCACTCCCCTGCTCACGCCTCCTTCTGTCGTTACTTGAGCACTCCTCTGTTCACGCCTCCAATCCACTCCCTTCATGCTAATGACTTCATAATATAACATTGCGTATTGTTCAACGACCTCTTAATGTCACGCTTTATATTGTTCAAGTTCTATTGTAATGTTGTTTTTTGTGCCATATATTTATTGTCTCCATTGTTATTTAATGTCTCCATTGTTTTATACCAGGTTGCAAGTGTTATATGCTGTTCGTTCTGGTATTATTTCATTTGTTTATATATGTTTATATTGTTTTGTTCTGGTACTGTTATATGTTGTTTTGTTTTGATATTGTTTCATTTATATTTGTTTATATTTTGGTATGGTATTGTTTCCTTATATTTGTTTATATTGTTTCGTTTATTTATATTGTTTCATTTTGATATTGTTATATGTGTTTCCTTTTTGTTTTGTTTCTTTATATTTTTATATTTTAGGTTGTGTTAAATAAATACTTTTGTGAGTTGTATATATATCATTATAATGTTTAGTTTGATAATTGATATTTTATTTTTATTGTTAGATTGTTAATTATATTGTTATTTAATTATGTTGTTGTTACATAATGTTAAATTGTTAATTACTATCATATTATTTTGTTAATAAATACATGTGTGTGGTTTCTTATATTGTTATGTAATTAATGTTTTGTTGTTTCATATATGTTGTCATTTTGTTAATAATATATTGTTTGTTGTTGCATATTGTAAGTTCTTCATACGCAACATAAAGATCCATACAAAGCAGTCTCATTCTTGTACATAAATCCCATACCCGCACATTCATTTTCGTACATAAAAAAAACTAACTTTCTATTCTTGGGTGAAGCTTTGAGGAACATCTCAATTGCATGATTTGAATTTAGATTTCATTTTCTATTTTTTTGATTGATTTTCTCTTTAGCTAGTTTGCTTTGATTTTGTTTTTCCATAGTTTAAATTTCTTTTTATTTTTGCTCTTTGATTTTACTTCTAGTTCTGCTTTCATTCATTTGGAAGTGTGATTGCTGGCATTAGTTTTTAGCATAGGTTAGAATAGGCTCCAATCCTGCATTTCCCGTGCTTGCATCTCCAAGTTTACAAACTCCAGGTCGATAATTTAATGCATATATTTTACGTGACAATGCTATAGAAAAATGGTTGAATTTGATAGAAGGTTATTACTCTGTCCAAAATTTTCCCAACAGTGAAAAATCACCTTTGTGCTCCTGGTGGGAAGGTTACTAGGAGAGGTACACCATTTGGGAGAGAACCCACTTTGGTTGCATTTGTAGATGCACTAAAGGAGGAGTTCTACCTTGTCGGAAACTATGATGACCAATATATGAGATTGATGACTCTACGTCAGAAAAGAGACAAGATGGTGCCAGAGTAAACTAACATATTTCATACTTTGTGCTCAGTGCTGGGTATCAAATACTCTGAGCGACACTTGGTTTTGAATCATTGCAGTGGTCTACACAGGTACATACAAACAAATATGGATTTCTTGGACATCTCCTCACTAGGAGATTCTTATCGATATGCAATTAAAATTGAGCAGAAACTCAAGCAACGGAGTAAGCGAGAGTTACTGTTTGAAAATACACCATAATAAAAGCATGGCAAAGGTAACCCTAACTCATATAATGAAGGACAAATAAACAAGGAAGTCCAACCTCAAGGGATCTAGTGAAAGGCATAGGCAAAGAAGGGTAACAAGAAGTTTAATAAAGACACCAAAAAGTGGTGTGAGTTTCAAAAAATACCCTCGCACAACACCGACGAATGTCACTCAAAACAATTATTGGTGGCTGAGCTCAAATAAAAATAATCATTCCTTGAACCAGACTTTGATTCAGATAAAAATAAAGGGAAACATATAATCAATGTAGAGCCCACTGCTACCATTGTTGCCACAACAATACAAACAAAAGAACCAGAGGAGCTCGAGGAGGGGGAGCACCTCTTCCACTCACATATGTGGGTAAAGGGAACCCCACTGCATTTCATTGTTGCCAGCGGGAGTCAGAAGAACCTGATCTCAACCGAAATTTTCAAGAGATTGAAGCTACCAATGATGCCACAACTCCAACCATACACCATCAGATGATTGATCCAGGGATGAGACATCCATGCTAGCCATCAGTGCCACCTATCCTATGGAATCAAGCCATTCAAGTATGAGTTAGTTTGTGATGTTTCCCCACTTGATGTATGTGATGTTCTTGTAGGGAAACCATATATGTGGAAATGTCATGCTATCTATGAGTCTTGGCCCCATAGTGTCATTATTACTCTGGGAGGTCATCTCTATAGGGTACTAGAGGTAGCTCTGACTATTGCCACTTCATTGATATCGGAAAAACAATGTCGCAAAGTAATCTCTTAGACCACAAAGTTTTCCCTCTTCATGATCTAGTCAGGTGGTGAACAAGAGGTCACTGCGACCATTCCATCCTTGACCCAAGACATTTCTATCTAGCAGAAGCAGGTCGACGATATTGTAGAGGAGCACAAAGAGATTGAGAGTTCCAACCATTTCCCCCCATTGATATAGCTCTTCTTGTTGCATCTTCACTGACAAATTCCTCCCAAAATAAGACCAAGGTAGATTGTGCAACCAGATCTGTTGAACTGATCCAACATTTCCAACATCTTCATGACATCCTTACATAGATAAAGTACAAGCATGTAATCTACTTCAACAAGGCAAGCGACTCACCAAGGTTCATATTCAATAGAAGTTTCCCCATCTCCCGAGCAAACTTGACGCAATGGGGACCATTGCTTCATAAGGGGGGAGGAATGATCCAGGTGGATCTCGGTGGCCAACAACCTTTTCCACAAAATCAACATTTTGAGCCTATGGTTTTGATAAACCATGATATTCTCACTTTTGATGGGGAATGTAATGTCATACCATCTTCATTTGTTAATTTCAGAAATCATGTAATGATTTCTTAGTGGTATTATGTACATGCCTACAACATAGCAATCCGAAGTTAAACGTGCTCGGGATGGGAGAGCGCCCGGGAAGTCCTAGTGTTTTACATGCTTATGGAATTTTATAAACTTAGATTGATTTATACCACATGCATCATGGGAATTGTTCTCCTCTCACTCGCTCATATATAATTGAGGTGAAGGAGGCCCTTTAAGCATGCAATGGAGCACGATGTAAAGCTTGTTGTGAATGAAGCGTAGCTAACATCTCTTTCTTTTTCATAGATAAGCTACCCCATTCTACCAATTTTTGTTCTATAATATTTTTCTATCTTATTCATTAATAGAAGTTGGGTTCCACTGAATTTCTGTTTTCTCTGCTGTATTTTTGTTTTTGTTTCGTTTCATTCTCAACATAATCTGGATCACCAAACACATTTTTAACATAAAGGGTAAATGATAAAACCCTAAACATCCAAAAACCTAACCTCGGAAGATGAAATGCCAAAAGGTTTGTGGGCCCCGATGGGGGTAGTTGATATGTCAACTTCCCTAGGGAATAACTCTTGCATATGATATCCATTTTGGGTGCTCGATACCTCATCGTAAAGATATATACGAGGAGTACACATTTTAAATGATCCAATAATGCCTTTCAAATATATTTTGTGCTTCCATGTCAAAAAAATGTCTTTTAGGGCCTCAAAACAACCCCGAAAGTTTGGGACCCAAAAATCTATAAAAACACTGCCAAAATGGAAACTGTAGGTTGAGTCAATGGAATAGGTGGATGTTCACTGATTTGAATTTGGATCAGTCTGGATATCATTAAGTCAGAGTAAAATATAAAGATATCAACAAGACAACATTCAGGACAAGATATGGACATTATGAGTTTTTGGTGGTGCCATTTGGGCTATTGAATGCACTAGTTGTCTTCATGTGTCTAATGAATGGAGTGTTCAGGAAATATTTGCACAATTTTGTAATTTTTTTCTTGCATGATATACTTATCTACTCAAGGACAAAGGAGGAACATGAACAACATTTAAGGATGGTGCTACAATTATTGAGAGAGCATCAATTGTATGCCAAGTTAAGCAAGTTAAGTAAGTGCATTTTATATCAAAGGAAGATTCATTAATTGGGCCATATTATTTTGGAGGAGGGGATAGCGGTTGATCCTAAAAAGATAGAGGCCATTAAAGGATGATCAAAACAAAATAATGTTACAGAGGTAAGTTCATTCATGGGATTTTCAGCTTATTATAGAAGATTCATTAAATGTTTTTCAAAGCTTGCAAACCCAATTACTTCTTTGCAAAAGAAGGGTGTAAAATTTGAATGGACCTTTGAATGTGAAGAAAAATTTCAACAAATGAATAATATTTTGACAAGTGCATCAATATTGAATATTACAAACCCATATGAATATTTTGCTGTATGTACTGATGCAAGCAAGGGAGGGATTGATGGAGTCCTCATGCAAAATGGGCATGTGGTATGTTATGAGTCAAGAAAATTGAAAGAACATGAGAAGAAATATGCCACACGTGATTTAGAATTGGAAGTGATCATTCATGCATTGAAAATGTGGAGACATTATCTCATGGACATAAAAATTTGAACTAAGGACAAACCATAGTGGTATAAAACATTTGTTTGGATAGCCAATACTAAATGCTAGCAAAACTAGATGGCTATAACTCCTCAACGAGTATAAATTTGATATAAAACATATCAAAGGCAAGGAGAACCAAGTGGATGATGCACTCAACAGGAGAGTGCATGAGATGCATGTTACAACAATTAGCATATACATGTCTAATTTAAAAGACACAATTTTAGAGGCTACAAATTTAGATCAACATTATTTTCAAATAAAAGAAGCATTCCAACAAAACATTTTTCAACAAAAATTTAAAGATTATGAGCTGAAAGAGGATGGAGTCCTCATGTACAATGAAAAAATATGCGTGCCAAAGTTTGAAGAGCTGAAAATATAGTGCTAAGGGAAATGCACAATGTGCCTTATGTTGGTCACCTGTGATATCAAAAATCAATTGCAGAGGTAAGAAGCTAATACTTTTGGCTAGTAATGAAGAAAGATGTGGCTGATTACATATCCATATTCTTATAATGTCAAAAGGTAAATTCTAAGCATAGAAATCCAGATGGACTACTACAACCATTTCCCATTCTTGAGTGGAAATGAGAATTTCTTACGATTGATTTTATTACTAAGCTGCCCAAAACAATGAGGCAACATGATTCCATCATGGTAGTAATTGATAAATTGACTAAGACTTTACATTTTATCCTGGTAAAGACAACTCACAAGGAAGCCAACTTTGCATAAATTTACATGAAGGAAATTTCTAGGCTACAAGGAGTGCCCAAGGAAATTATTTTTGACATAGATCCCAAGTTCATATCAAATTTCTGGAAGGGGTTGTTTAGAGGATTTGTGAAAAATTTAAATTTTAGTACAACATATCACCTAGAGTCAGATGGGAAAACATAGATGACTAATAGGATAATTGAAGATATTCTAAGAATGTATGTAATGGACCAACCATCCAAGTGGGAAGATATCCTCCATCTATTTAAATTTTCTTACAATAACAGGTATTAGACATCATTGAGGATGAGCTTGTTTGAAGCCTTGTATGGCAGAAAATGCAGCACTCTAGTGAGTTGGTATAACCCAACATACAAAACAATTATTGGGTTAGAATTGCTAAGGGAAATGGAAGAGAAGATGGTAAAGATCAAACATAATTTAAAGGTTCCACATGACAAGAAAAAGAGTTATGCAGATAAGAACATGCCATATATGGAATTCAAAGAGGGGAATCACGTATTTTTAAAATTAAAAGCTAAAAGAAGCTCGCTAATATTGAGAAGTTTCCCAAAGTTGGCAGCAAGATACTATGGGTCATTTGAAACCTTGGAGAAGATATGACCAATTGAATACATGATTTCTTTGCTTCCATTCATGAGAATTCATAATGTGCTTCATGTGTCCTTATTGAAGAAATATGTGCTTGATCCTAACCACATAATTGATTGGATTGTGATCTAGATGGAACATGGGAATTTCGGGTGGAGCCAGTGCACAACCCAGATCATAAATTCAAAGTGCTTAAGAAAAAATCTATTATCTTGGTAAAGGTTCAATGGGCTTGCTACAGTCCCGAAGATTCCATGTGGGAGTATAAGGAGACCATGCAGGAGGATTAGCTACAAAATTTTGCAAATTTTGAAGAAAATTGAATTTGCATTTGTATATAAGTTTGCAAGGATCCTTTTTTGGCAGATGGAGTTCACATCTCGGATATTCTTGGCCAAGCTAGGGTGGATGTTTTGAAGGGGAGTGGTACATTCTTTGGGGTACACTTCCTTGGGTCATGCATCTTGAGGGGAACAAGATATTTATAGTTAGAACTGCTGCGGGAGTTGTGAACTTGCAAAAAAAACACACTAAGTATTATATTGTAATTTTTGTACATGTATATCGGTATGGTGTTGTGAACTGAAGATGGTGAAAAATTGTAGGGGGAGGGGAATGTAACATCCTCATTTTTAATCCACAATTTAGTGATGTATAATGTATATATGATATATGGCCGTGGGACAATCAATGTAATATGTAAAAAATGTATATTAAAAAATAATAAATAAAAAAAAGTTATGCCAAATGTAGATGGACATGGACAGAGTCATAGGGGGCAATTTTTCCACAAGAGAGGAGGGGTATAAGGGGGGTTTTTATTCATGTGTCTTAAATCCCAAACCATTCCTAAAATTATTGTTTTTAGAGACCTTATAATTTCCCCCTTAAGTGTATGAGAGACCAATCATTGAATACATGTAAGAGGGTGGGTATGAGAAGTCACATCCAATATTTATTGAGATCATGGGGATGAAGTACAATAAACATTGGGGGGAGTGAGAGTTAAATTTCTTGGGGAAAAAGGGAAATTTGTACGAAAAAAAGAGAGAGTTTTTACAACCAATTTGAAGCAATGGTTGGAAAATGCCACTAACATTCAACTCATCCATATGCTTAAAGAATATAACAACCTTCCTAAAGGGTATACATGTAATCTAGATACATTTCAATGTAAAGGGAACATTGTTATAGTAAATTATTCTTCCATAAAACAAAGAATATCAAAGGAATTTCATTCATCATCTACAATAGGTCACCTCAGATTTCATAAAACATATAAACGAACTAAAATATTGTTCTTCTGGGAGGTCATGAGTACTGACATTTAGGATTTTATGGTAACTCGTGACACCTGCCAAAAAAACAAGGGGGAGACAATAAATATACCAAGGGAATTGAAATTTAGAATCACTAACAATTCCAACACACAAATGGGATGACATTGCTATGGATTTTATAGCAATACTTCCAAGGGTGGGAAACAAATTCATGATCATGATGGTAATCGTCTGTCTCTCTAAATATGCTCATTTCTGTGCCTTACCACATCCATTTACCCCCTTATTAGTTTCAAAACTCTTCCTTGATCAAATTTTTAAGTCACATGGCATGCCCACTTCCATTTTCTTAGATCGAGGCCCTACCTTCACTAACAAATTTTGGTAGGAGTTGTTTAAAGTACATGGTACCCAACTGAAAAAGAGCATTGCATATCACCCCCAAATAGATGGTAAAACTAAAGTAGTCAACAAGTAGGGCCTACAAACCTATTTGATATGCATTGCGTCTGGAAAACCACACCAATGGTCACAATGGATTCCCATCGTAGAATGGTGGACAATACCTCTTATCATGGAGCCACCAAAATGTCCCCACATGAAGCTGTTTGTGGAAAAAAACCAATGTCAATCACTTCATATTTACTACGCACTTCCAAGGTTCAGGTAGTGGATCACACACTACACACTATATAATCCATTCTTCACATACTAAAGGAAACTTTGGTTATGGATCAAACTATAATGAAGAAAAAAACTGACAAAAATTGCTCTAAACATTCTTTTGTAGCAAGGGATCATGTTTCTTTTCCTTCAAACCTATAAACAAACATCACTCAAAGAAAAAACAACTTAGAAATTAGCTCCACAGTTATATGGACCTTATGCGATCATCCAATGCATTGGAAAATTGGCCTACAAATTGGCTCTTCCATCCCACTCCAAGATTCATCCAATATTTCATGTGTCTTGTCTAAAGAAGGTCGTGGGATCAAAGTGCAAGGTGCAAACTATATTATTAGAAATTGATGAAGAAAGATCCATTTTTCTTCAGGAAGAAATAATATTGGATACTAGAGAGCGCCAATTATGTTAATGCATGATCGATGAAGCACTGATCCAATGGATAAACATGCCACTTGAATATGCCACATGGGAACCAACCATGATTCTACAACAATTTCCTCATCTTCAACCTTGAGAAGAAAGCAAATTTTGAAGGGAGAGGGCATGTTAGGGTCCAACCCTAACCTCCCTACTTTATACTACCTATGATTTAGTTAATTTTTGTATGCATCAATCCTCCTTGAATAAGGCCCAGTGGATAGTAGTGGATAGTTATTTAATGCAAAAGGGCCCACTGTGTAATTCTCACTAGGTATTTGCTACCCATTAGTGATGGGACCACAATTAGTTAGGTTTTTTTCCATTGAAAATCTATTTAAAGAGATAGGAGATTATGGAATGTTTATCTTGTGTTGCGTATTTGTAGCTCTACTTAGTGAAAGGTAACCCCACCTTAAGAGGTAAGTGAACATTGTTTTCCTTCTTCACATTATAATAATACAATGATATCTTTTTCATAATTCATCTTATTGTCTTTTGTTTCTAGTTATTTGTAATTATATTCTATGTATACCTAGTTGTGTTTCAAGTTTAGGGGTTAATGAACACTATAGTAGTGAACTTTATTAGGCCCACTAACCCTCTCACTATGCACTCTAAGGTTTGATACATCATAACCATGACAAACTACCTTACAAGATGGGTAGAGGTGGAACCAAATTGATATTACAACACACATACAAGCATCGGATTTATCTTTGAAATCATTATATCTAGTTTAAGACCTCCCATAAGTTTAACTAATAACAACTTATCAAGGTAATCATTTCATGAGAAACACTATTAAAATATTGACTCAAGAATTTATGGTGCAACACCATACTAGTAGTCCCTATCATCTACAAGCCAATGGGATGGTTGAGGCATCAAACAAGATATTGGAGTATGGTTTGACAAAGGTTTGTGATGTAAACCATGATGACTAGGATGAGTGAATACCAACAATACTCTTGGAATACTAGACCATAACCAAGAAATTGATAAAGCACACTCCTTTTAGTTTAGTCTATGGGAAAGAGGCAGTGGTACCTATAGAATTTTTGATATTGGGTTGTTTCATCATGCAAGATACACAATTACAGAGTTGACTTGTATATTTAATGGAATTAGAGGATGATCATTTTCTAACACAATACCACCAGATGGTTGAGAAGTCATGGTAGATGACATGACATGATTTCCATCTCAAGAACAAGAATTTTGATAAATATGACTTGGTGTTGCTCTACCACAACAATTATCTAAAGAACCCTAGAAATTTGTATATGCATTGGCTAGGATCTGTCCTATTCACAACCATCTAATATTCACGAGTGGTAAATTTGAGTCAACACAATGGAACACTCCATGAGGGGTGGATGAATGGTGATTTCATGAAACACTTCACCCCTCCCCTAAGATGTGACACTCCTCAAAGGGGCAATCATATGTTCGTGTTTTATTTTTTCTTATGACATAATTAGTCTAGTTGCATCAATTGCATAAATAATAACCCTACGTTTGAGAGAGTTTTTAGTCAATTGAGTTCAATTGGGAATAAAGGTAGATAATTTGAATATATGAATTCCTTTTAGTCTTTTAGGGAAGCTGGGCACGACCTTTGTGGTCAATGGGGGGGATTCTAATTAAAATTGGTTAATTCATGCCAATCTAGGGTCCTTGAGTTATGTTGTCATGCTATAGTGTTGTGGTGTTAACCAAAAAAGAAATGGTCAAGTTATTATGTATGGTTATGTTAATTTTATCTATGTACAATTAATGAATTAATTGAGTCATAAATGTGGAAATAATGAGAGTAGGGTTTAATGGCTAGGCGACAAGTTTGAGTTGACAGTTATGCATATTGCATCATGGCATAATCATCCTAGTTATTACGGAAATATGATAGTAAAATGACTCATACGGTCATGATTACCACTTGATACAATCACTTTTCAAATTTATGGAGATTAGATCCCAGATATTCAATGCAATGGGTCTATATAAACTAGACCCACCAAACTATTAAGTTATTATATAGATTGAAGAGTTGAGGAAGAGATAAGTGCCTAAGAACTAGTGAAGAAAAAGTTGTTTCTGAGGCATCAGAGTAGAGACTAGAGAGCTACAATTTAGTATATAATCCAAGGGTTAATAGTTTTCTAGTCAAGAAGGGATCCGAGAAAAAAGAATATGGGGCAAATTTAATATCTCAATGAAATTGGATAGGAAGGAATTAGTCATTGATGACCCCATTGTTCCTCAAGTCCCAAAGAGGGGGGATTTAAGGGGGAAGATGGAATACACCTACATAATGGAGTACAAATTCATAGACACTAAGAAATTCCCCAACCTACAATCAACATACTACATGTATGAGGTGAAATTGAGTAATGGCAGGAAATGAATGTATGTGGTTGATGAAGTGTAGCCACTTCAAGTATTATATCTACTCAACCTATTATGGGTACCAAAATTTGGGTCATCAATGCCAATGCAATGTTGCATCAAGTTCCTATTGAGTAGAGTATAATAGGGTAATATATTTTTGGATAAGTCTTCCAATTTCCATTTCTCACTGGAGCACGTTTTGGACCTCATAGGTATTTCCACGGATGAGATCAAAGTTAACATAGAATTTTATCTACATAAGAGGGCCAACAAATTTGGAGAGGAAGACTTGCACATGCACCATGATACCAAATAGAGGCACAAGGGGGTTGATATCACCTCCATTAATTCAATTCATATGAGGATGGTGACAATGATTCAAGCTTACTATGTTATTAGGAAGTTGAAGAAGTAAGAATATAATATCAATATTCTTTTTGTGGGAAAGGATTGCTCAAACGGGAGGTTCTTGAATTGGTGCTATATTTTCTTGAATGAGATCATTGATTCCATAATTGAGGTCCACTCAAAGATGATATAATTCAATTATAGGTACTTACTTCTAGCCTTCATGGTATGTTTAATTGGGAACCACCACAAGTTTGTCATCTCAATTAGTCAAAGAAAGGGATGATCTCAACAACATTTGCACCTTGGAGGGTGCAGGAATAATTTGATCACATGGAGTTCAATTCCAAGGCCTTCATATACTAGTACAAAATGATGGTGGAGGTAACTAGGTATCTACCCTTATTCCCCACCAAGGTTATCAACCTCTATCAAAAGTGGTTAAAATTTGAAGTGAATTAAGGAAACAACTATGTAAAGCTAATAAAGGAGGGCATAGAGATTATTGAGGTCAATGATTTACCATTTATAATCATATCCACCTCCATCAAAGAGGAAGTGGAAATTTGGTCTAGCATCAAGACCAACACAACTAAATAGGGAAGCTTCTTCCTATTTAGAAAGAAAAAATTATACAAAGGGGATGGATAATTTGAAAAAGTCCCTATCTTGTATGAAAAATGTCTACCAATGTAGTTGGTATAATAATGTATGAAGATGAAATAACTAGAGGTGGGAACCTCATTGAGTTAGGTCATGGAAGCATGCTAGACATATGAGCCAACTAGCACAATGAAACCCACCTTGCAAATGTTTCAGATCATCACCTCCATCAAGGATAGATGGACAAGGGAGGAAGTTCACTAGAGGATTATGTAGCTAGTTGAGATGTTGAACGAGAACCTAATTGAAAAGAAGCCAAGGAATCATCCCCCTCCAACTACAAATCATCCAGTGGTAGATGTGTAGGGGTTGGCGATAAAAATAAAGGAAAACCAGGTTTAGACTTAATGACCACCAATGGTAAGAAAAATAACACCGCATGTTCCTGTAGTGAAACCATTATGACTTAAGTAGGAAAAAACTCCAAAGGTTGCGGTCGAATTTATTGAGGAAGAGAATTCCATTTCCCTCATTATAAATAATGAAATATAGTTGGGCCCTCAAGACATAACTAAGGGTTAATAGACACAAGTAAAGAAGTAGGCAAGGAATGTAGCAACCAAAATGAAGGTCGTAATCTAGAACAAAAAAGTTAGGTGGGATCCAATAGACTATCTAAGACACTTCCCACTATAATAGGGGGAGATGAAAAAGACCCCAAGAAATACCCAATTGGTCAAGTGAATCGACAAGAAGAGAAAGAGGAGAAACAAGAGGAGAAAAAGAAAAGAGAAGGGTAGAAAGATGAAGAGATGAAGGATGTCCCACTAGAAGTTGGCCATACATAGAAATCTAACATCCCACTTCCATATGATAAACTAAAACATCCTAGGTTCTGATTGATCCATTGGATCAAGAAATCACCATGAAAATTATGGCACACTTGGACCAAGGACGTGCATATTAGTTCACATTGATGTAGGAATGCAAAAAGAATTTTGAATCAATAAATGCATTTCTATCGATGTACAAGAAAGAATCAATAACACAACCATCTACCTCACTTACAATATGGATCTAGACTAAAATGAGGTGAATAATTCACAAAGTGTCATAGAAATGAACATACATCCTTTGTCTCAGATGGACCTATCAATGCCCCTATGTTCCCAAGCAATGGAACCCTTGAATATAATCCAAGTCCCAATTAAAGTCTATGTTAGGAAACATTTCATATT